>JAUZST010052036.1:0-24640 GCA_034779995.1 Parotocinclus haroldoi | reverse complement strand
CACACATATATACATACACATATATACATACACACACATATACACACACATAATATTTGGTTTGAATTTGGTTATTTATTGAAGTATGTCTTCTGCATTAATAACCCTACACGTTATTGTAAAGCGAACGTGAAACATGAATCGTGTAATTTAAAGAAATCACATTTATTGACTGCACAACGTTTCTCATTTAAGATTGTTATTTGTGATCACGCCATACTCGCTGCACTTAAGGAAACGACGCCCATATTTAGTACGTCACCGAAAGGAAGTGCGTCATGTGCAAGAACCCAGTTAGAGATGACCTGATGATTTGCTTCCCCCCCCCCCCCAACAAATTCTCACCAGATCACCCGAATCTAGATTCGCTAGACCAGGCAACGTTTTCTTATCTTCCATTGTCCAATTTCAGGAGTGACATCCAAAGAGTTCTGATGCTGTAGCCCGTTTGCTTCAAGGTTCCACGTCGCGTGGTCAGAGATGCTCTTCTGCATACCTCGGGTTGTAACGAATACGTATTTGTCCAGGTGTTTTGACCCAAAAAACCTGCTCTCAGTGGATTTTATTAGGTCTCCATCAGCATCCGTGATCATTTCACACAAGGTTACATGAACACCAGTCATGTATACGTATAAAATACCCACTAATTTTTATGAGCAGCGTATATAAAGTCACTGCATCTTAAGGGTAATCTGTTAACCTTACACGCATGTCTTTGGACTGTGGGAAGATCCTTACATTGAGGACATGCTGACAGATATGACGAGGACACGCAGACTCTATACAGAAAGGATCCAGGCTGATCCAGGTGGTACTCGGAGCCACAGTGTCCCCTCATAGGTTATATTTTTTTGGACCATTCTCTGTAAATCCTAAAATGGCTCTGTGTGAAAATCCCTCCAAATCAGCAGTTTCTGAAATATTCTCCCCAGCCTGTCTAGCATCAACAACAATGCCATGTTCAAAGTCACTTCATTCACCCAATTCCCCATTTCGATGCGTAGTGTGAACCTAAGTTGCTGCCATGTGATTGGCTGATTAGATCTCTGCAATTGCAAACGCCCCGCAAGCAGTTGGACAGGTGTACCTGATAAAGTGGCCGGCTAGTGGCAGTTATAACCGTCATGACCGCTACCTCTTTTTTCAGCATTGCGTTTTCAGCATTGCTGGTGGCTGAAATGTTGGTGCATCTCCAGTAACCAAATAACCAAGACTGGCAGACCGTGCATGTAGACACACTTACGTCAAAGTCTGCAGCAAACATGTCGTCCGACTCTGTGAACATGTCGGGGGCAGACGGTTTCTTTGTGTTGGATGCTGAAAAACAAATGTAAGATTGTAATTTTGTGCGCAGGCTACTAAGCGAGACAAAGACGGCAACGCACAGATTGTAAACGCATATCGAACAAATCCAATCTGAAATTTACAGTTTGGATATGTCCTGGCAAATCCGTCTTGAGCTGAAATTATTGTGAATTTAGAGTACAATCTATACCGTACATAAAATGTATCCTACCTTAAACATAAAAACCTAAATGCAAAATCATTAACATGCAGTCTGGCAAAAATCACGTTAACATAAAGCTTGTTTGAAAATAAATAATCGGATATATCTCTATGTCTCAGCGCCTATTAATTCCACCATGTAATGCAACCCTGAGATCTTCATTTAGCCGGAAGAAAAGAGTATCAACAAGAGTACAACAAATCAAGATTCAAAATTCAGAGTATGGTTTTCTTTCTAAATGAATGGATGTTCATGATCAGATTCCCATCGGGCCATTGCAAAAAGAAAAGTACCTGTATAAGGAAACAATCATATGCCTTACTATGACTTCACGTTTAATAGGGCTTAATATGGCGAATTGTCCTGTTTTTATATAATATATTTTGACTCTCAATATAAACCTGGCTCCTCTAAGCTGTGGCAGCACTCACCTTCTTTCTCTTGGGTAAAGAGGATGTGTTTGGCCTTGATGCTTGCCTCAAAGGTGTTCACATTTTCACGCTCGTACTCCTTGACATCGGCGGCGGCACGCTCCAGGATGTCGTCAGGGGAGGCCGAGCGGCTTCGGGTGCTGCTCTGAGGACTGCTTGGCTCAGATGCCATTGAGCCCATGTTGCTGTCCTCATTCCCGACTTTGTATTTCTAACACACACACACACAAACCAGGAGAAGAGAGAATGTATAAGATCGTCACAGACCGTCGAACACAATGCAGCGTTTAAGTTGAGATGACAATAAACAAAGCACATTTAAAAACTTGTGCAAGAAAAGCAAGATTAAACGGTGTTCGAATGCAAGGTGAAGGGTGTAGCATCTCACCTGCACTATAGCCAGCCTCTGCTGCCGGCGCTGTTCAATCAGAGCCTCCTCATCCTCTTCTTCAGCCTCAAAATCCTCAATCCTGAACCCAAAACTCAGACTCAGAAATCCAACGAAGCGTTCACATTCAGGTTAAACAATGTGTGGCAGCACGAAGGCTGTAAGGTTTGCTTCTTGGCCTGTGTGGAGTTTGCATGTTCTCTCCTGTGTTTAAATTCCCAGCATTTTCTGTTTACACTCTTATTAATTGACCATACTGCATTCTTACAGTATTCCTTATAGCCTCTGTCCATGGAAAACCACAACTACTCACACTTCCTCAGAGGAAGACTCTTGGTCCACCTTCATTCCCTCCGACAGGCTTCCCTTGAACTTGTCCTCATCTCGACTCCGCCTCCTCCTGCGCTCGCGGTCTCTAGATGTGGAGCGGCGAGGTCTGTTGCGGCCGAACCGATCCCGCTCACCAGACCTGCGAGTGAACAAAGCTCTTCAGACATTTCGTACATTCCTCCCTGCTACCACAGGCTGTTTACAAGTCGGGTTTTCATTAAGACAAATGCACGCTAATGGTAACCTGATCTGCTTTAAGTATAAGCGTTACCACAGCCTACGCTGCTAGGAGTTACTGATGCTTCGGCATGTTACCAGGAGTTCTTAATAGCCGGGCTTATGTTTATAATAAAGACCCGGGGTCAGATAAAACCAAGAAATGGGCCACAGGGCAGTGGTCCAACACCATGGCGACCCCAAACATCTGCAAGGCAACCACGGCCTTGCTAAAGGAACTGAGGGTAAAGGACAATCATGTCTCCAGGCCTAAACCCTATTATGCAAACCTTCGAAGGAGCGCTAGGTCTCTAACATCAACCAGCTCTGTGATGTCATCATGGAGGAGAGGATTCCAGTGGCAACCTGTGAAGCTCTAGCGAACTCCATGACCAAGATTAAAGGCAGTTCTGGAAAAGAGCGGTTGCCACACAAAATACTACTCACTGAAACAGAAAGGGTTAAATAACTTGTTGCCAGCTAAAACATTCACCCATGCAGCAATTACCCAATTTGAGCCCCTTACCCATTGCTTAGTTTAAACTCAGGTTTTTTTTTTCTTCAGACAGACTTAATTGCAACTGAGCTGCTACACTGTTTATAAAAGTTATTTTATAACTTTAGCAGTGTATGTTATTGACTGATTTATTTTAATCATTAACAGGTTATTATTAGGCATGTCAACAGGACTCGAGCACACCTCCCAAATTCTCACTCACCTTCTCCTGAGAGGAGATCGACTCCGCCTTCTAGGTGAGAGGCGGGACTGGCGCCGTGGTGACAGGGACCTTCGTCTGAGTGGTGAGCGGCTTATTCTGCGTCGCACTGGGCTCGAGTCTCGGGACCTTCTAAGTCCATCCGACCGCGGACGCATTCTAAAAGAGACAGAATATCATCCATATTAAAAATGCTCTTCAAGTCTAACAATTAAATCGTACGAATCCTTCACGTGCACAAAGATCTCCAAATTATTTCGTGCTTTTATCTATGTGCTGAAGGAGGAATTTAGCTCTCCAAACATGAATTAGGTCGTTTTCTAAAACAAGAACGTTTTGCCTTTGCCCAGGGTCGACATCGTCGTGACATTTCTAAATGAATACAGTTGTCCATATAGCTATTCTGTCCTTATTGCTGGTTTGATACATAGCATGGGTCGGCAAAAGAAATTAAACGACAGATTAACAGGTTTTTTTTTAAATGGGAGTTTATATATCATATGTATACAGACTATTGAGAAAGGTAGAAATAATCGTATGTTAATGTGGAAGGGATGACTATTGTCTTCAACACTATTAAAACAACTGTAAAACCAATGACAGCGATAACACACACACACACACACACACACACACACTTCTCTATTAACGATTAAAGGTTTTAATCATGGAACTTCTGTCAGGTTTGAATAACTCCACTAATTAAGAGTAGAAGGATGATGTAAAGAGATATAGAAACATTAAGAAGTAAAAGAAAACAATGTCAAACTTAAATATACTTATATATTAAGTATATACATTGCTCACAAAAATTAAAGGATATTTCATTTGTACGCATCCCCTAATTTTGGTGAGCAGTAAATACTTCAGGGATTGAGGGGGTTTAGTTGGTTCATATTGTTCATTTCTTTATTATCAGAAAACCACAAATAGCTATTCATGACCAGAGCAAGGCTATAATATATAACACTGTAATTTAGTACAGACAAAAACACAGTAAAGGACGAAATAAAATAGAGAATAAACCTAATCTGGTTAAACCATAACCTGGAATGTTGGAGGAAACCGCAAGTAAATATCCAGAGTAAACCCACCCTTAATCAAACGGTTTTTGTTTCTGTTTTTCATTCTTACGACTTTTGCAAACAACACTCGAGCATCAAAGTGCATTCAAAAGCAATGTAGTAGTAGTTTTTGTCCATGATGCTTATGACAAGTCTTTAAAAATGTTTAAATAAAAACGACACAGCATGTGAACCAGAGAGGTTTGTAGAAGGTTTGTTATAAAAACACAAACTCTCAGATTATGGTTTGAGAGAGCCCAGTATATTCTCTTTGTGACGGGGAACTGATGGTAGACTTCAATATATACTTCATTAAATAATTCATGTGCAGGAACTAAACCCGTTTTGGAACGCACAAGACTGGTCTGGATATCTGGGGTAGAGAGCGAGCCAAAGTCTCAGCCTGTCTAATTAATAATTAACGCCATGATCGTACTAGGGTAGAACATTCATACACGGGTATCTTTTTTTGATGCATAGAGCTTCCTTACTATACTCCGAGATAAACTGCTCAAAAAATTAGAGGATACTTTAAAATGAAATATACCCTAAGCTCTGTGAGCAGCGTATTTAAGTGCTTAAAAACTGAAAATGTTTTACTCATCATCAGATGACTACAAACATGGAACTGATAAATATGGACAAAATTGTTATTATTATTATATCCCAACATTGAACTGTGAGACTTTGCAGGTTCAAATATACTAGGTTAGGGATGTTCGGACATAAAATTATATTTAACTAATTTCTGGCCTTTTCTTGATAACAATAATTAGACAATACTTTGGCAGTATTTTGTAATTAATGCAATTGACTTCCGACAGATTCAGTAGCATACTCACTAATGTCAGCTCAAAATATTATCATAGACAACACACAGCCCTTCTCTTTAATTAACACAACCATAGAACTGATCAAAAAAGGGCAAAATAAAGTTATGGTCCCTACACGATTCCCTAAAACTAAAACCAGTCTTACAATGAGCTGTGAGGTTTTGCTGCTGCAGGTTGCCAGATGAAATATATTATATTGTGACTGGGGATCTACACTGCACAATCTAGCGAAAAGTTACCCGTGTTTGGAGTAATGAACTTCTTCGCAGGAACAACCACACTGCTCATGAAAATCAGGAGACCTTTCATTATGAGATATTAGATCTTGAAACAGCCCCTAAGTTTTGTGAGTACACAATCAAAATGTGATTTTAAAGCATTTGGCAGGCAGAAACGAAGACTGTGGCTCAACCAGAACTCTTTTCTGTCCTGTTTGTTCCAAATCTGTTTTTTGTGTGACAAAGCGGCAGTGTAAAAGCAACAACAAAAAAAAGGGGTCAACCCCCCCCCTTTACCAGTTTGAAGAAAATATTTAACATTTATTCACTGGGCACTGGGTTTCAATGTTTCAATGTACTACCCCTCAACATGAATGTCTAAAACCAACATGGGCACACATCAGAAGTTTTGGGAAAAACACCAAACGTGATCTTAATGCAAGAAGTTTCAGTACCTGACCGGGGAGTCTCTCCTGCGATCTGCTGAACGACTACGAGCCCTCCTGACGGGCGACCTGTTCCTAGACGGTGAGTGACTCGGTTTGGAGCCTGAGGCTGCTGTCTGATGGCGCTCTCTGTGGCGTGGGGAGGAACTGCGACGGCGACGTGGGCTTGACACTCGTCTGTGCCTTGGCGAGCGGTTCTCCTTCCCCGATGAGGCATCCTTGGAAGGTGACTTGCCAGGTCTCTTTTCCCTATCGGTTTCTGAACGGCTTGGACGCCCATCTTTGGAATGAGACCTCTTATCCTTTGGATGTCCCGGCGAACTCGATCTACCAGCACCCTGTTCCTGAGTAATCCGCCTTTCCTCTGGTCGGGGAGAGGGGTGTCTTTCTGTTCGGCTTTCCTTTACATCTGAGGAACGTCCTTTTTGCTCAGTCTTTGTTTCCATCGAGGACAAACGCCTCTTGTTGGCTGGAGACTGTGATTTCCTTGTTCTCTCTCTGGATCGGTTCCGGCTGCGTGAACGCTTCCTGTCTTTGGATTTGCTGAGCTCCTTGGGCGCCTCCTTGCTGCTTTTGCTTGGCCGGCTGCTTTTGGCGTCTCTTGTTGCTTTGTCTTTCTCTCTGGACCGACTGCGCCGTTTAGCGGTGGTTTTATTAGCATCTGGAGAATCCCGTCTGGTTTTGCCACCCCTGATGCTCTGGTCCCTAGGTGAGCGCACTTTACCGCCACTGCTTTTCTGGCGCTGCTCTCCATTTCGCTGCCTCTGTCCCTCACCGTCTTCCTCCGAGCCAGAGTTATATCCTTGCAGTATTAGACCCATGCCAGACTGAACCTTGCCCTCCATCAGCTGGCTATCCAGCTCAGCTTTAATCAACGCTCTTTGCTTCTCCAAGTCCTCAAGGAGAGCCCGGTCATCCACATTTGGGTTCTCAAAAGAAGGTGAGCCATCGCCTCCCTTTCGGACAACGATGGCTCCTGAAGAGGGAGGTGTCGCCTCTTTTCGCCTGTGTTTTTTGTGCTTGTGTTTATGCTTCCGCTTGCGCTCCTTCGCCTCCTCAGAAGCATGTTTATGTTTTTTGTGTTTGCTACGGTGCTTGTGTTTCTTCTTCTTGTGTTTGTTGCTGCTGCTGTGACGTTTGGAAGTAGAGTCCTGGTTTTCTCCATTCACCTCTACTTGTTCCTCGCCCTCCTCTTCTTCGTCATCTCCTGACATATCACCGTTCTCCTCACCGCTCTTCTCTGGACTATCTAACTCTTCTTTCCTATAAGGACACACACACACACACACACACACACACACACAGTCATGACACAGTACATGACAAAACATCTTTACGAAAGCACATGTACAAAGACGTCTTTCACGATTCACTCAATCGACCTCCACTGTACCTACAATAGTTGTGCACCCATTTTCCCAGGGACTACCACAGGCTGACAGGACTTTAGTAGCGTACCACCACTAAAGTGTTAGCAGGGGACGTAGGCGTCTTGAGGATCTCAAAGTCCCAGCCACAGGCTTTTTAGGCTACTGTAATGTAAAAGGTATTTTAACAAAAAAAATTTGCATAGCGGTGCAAACGAACAGCTGACAACACAAATAAACGATGAGTATTTGAAACGACTCATGCTTTTGTTTGATGGAAGCCAAAAAATGCACTGACAGACAGCGTTATGAACAACATGGAAGATCAACCAGATGAAACAAAGACTCAACAAGTAAATGTGAATCAGTTTATACACTTAAAAGATTTGAAGGAATTAGGTTAGGGGTCCACTTTCACTAGGACAGGCATTATGTACGCATGTATACTGCACCAAAACAAGCTCTCTGAAAAAATCAGAGTCAGAATAGTCTTTAGTCCAAACGTGAGCTAACCAGTTTCACAGCTATGGTAGTACATTTGATTAAATGACTTCTTTTGCTCTTAAGTTTTAACTCCCACCTTTGCTCGCAGTGTTGACTGGCTGTTGAAATGACAAGGTGGGCAGAAGAAGCAAAACTTACTGCACTAAAGCACAGCAAAACAATAATATTGCCATGAATAAGGAATTAACATCTCATAATAGGTCGTACCTCACTTCATACGAAAAGCAAGAGAGATTTCAAAATGAATAAGAAGCGATTCAAAGAAAAACTAAACAATTTCAGCAGTAAAGCAAATGAAAATAAAATCAAAGAAAGTTGTTTGATTACAGAAATGAGACGCAAACTCTTATCGTCATTGAATAGCGAGTGATGTGTTCATCGGGGTGAACCGAGGCATGTTAAACTGGATGAGTGTCTCACATTGACTGTTTAGTAGGGTGTATGATCACCCAAGAGTGCCAAAACACACTAACAGCGATGGAGCAAAGACAGTATCAGATCGTTCAGCAGTTCTTGTGGAAGCCACTATTGCTCCAGAGCAACTTCCAGTCGTGTCGTGGGAGGCATTGGAAGGTTTCCCCAGGCGTCTTCCCAGAACATCCCAAGCATGTTCAATTGCCTGCGTGTTCAGCGTTCACCAGATCAGGACACGACGACTGTCAGACTGCAAACTGTGACCCATCAGAGAAGAAAAGGACAGTAGACCACTCATTGCGGGTCGATGACGATGCACATTAGCTCACCTTCTACAGGTTACGACCAATTGGACCGGCGACCAATGGTATGCATTCCATTACCTGCTGAACACATGGTGGAGCTGATTTTGTAAAGTCTGTGTGCATATCCCTCATCCAGTGGCACCAAGAAACTGTCCCCGCAACTCTTGCATTGCTGAGCCTGCTCCCTTTTGCCAAGAAGGTCAAGTAACTGGTCGTCTCCTGCTATTGTGGCAGATGGGCGACACGGTCTTCCTCGTACTGTTCTGGTCTTTTGAGAGCAATTCTACAGTCTGCTAATCACACTTTGGGATGTTCCAAGTGCTGTGGCCACTGCTGTCTGTGTCTCACCAGCTTCAAAAAGTCCTCTAGCTCCCCAAGTTTCACATGCGGGCAAATCGTGTTACAGAGGCATTGCAAGGGCTGCGAAACTACAGGATGCGAACTTCCAAGATCAGCGATCGTTCAGATACTCCAGCACTTTCAGCCTTTTATAGCGTGCATTTCCACCAATTCAATAAAAGCTGCTTTTGCATCTCATTTGCATTATCAAACAACTTTCTTTGGCTTGTCGTTTGCTTTTCTGGTGTTCTCGTTTAATAAAAAAGACCAAATGCTTCTTTTTAATCGCTTCGTACTCACTTTGAAATAACCTCACATTTTTGTGAGCAGTGTACATTCCAATTTTTTTGACCCGCCAAAACAGCAGCAGCTCAGAACTTTCCAGTAAGCCATGTACACGCGCGCGCGACCACCTATTTAAATAGACTTGTAACGGCTGTCCGGATTAAAGGCAACACGCTACACGGGTTGCTGCTAACTCGTCACACACGACGTCAGGTAGTCCGTGTTGGCCTTCATTTTTGACAAACTGCTAAAAAAACTGAGCAAACAACGGTTTAAAATGCAGATATGACTTTTTAAGTTGAATTCCAGACTGATAATTCGGCTGCCGTGTCGTCAGACTGACGTGTGGTCGCATAAAGCGCACGGCGTAACGGTAGACGGCACGCTAACCGTAACGGGCGACGTGTGTAATCCATCCAGCCACGTAATATTTGCTACCTAGACTTTACACAAGTATATTCGTTCATTCTCAAAGGAGTCAGAAGAAACGAATAGGAAAATACGCCTCGGTTCAAGTACCGTTTAGTTACGCTACATAAGGTCGGCTAGCTGTGTAGCATTAGCTACATGCACAGCATTGCTACCTAGCTAGCTCATTCACTAGAACATATGCAGAGCATATTCTGTCCCATACAAATGCTGATCCCCGGCCCGTGTATCCTAATCGAACAAGTCTCACTACAAATAATCGCATTATCTGATCGTTCGCGCGCCCTTACCCATTATTGAGCCTCTCGCTTTGTAAGTCCATTTCCACATCGGCCATTTTCTTCACCGAGTGGCCGCTGTGTTTTTCTTCCTCTGTTGAGTTATGATGGAGAGAAGAGGCTATGAGAAAAATACTTTGCCCCTACCGGTCTCCTCCTGGTTACTACACCTGGCATTTCATGAGCACACAAAACATAAGGAGCCCTGTAACACCTCGTATTAATAAAATGAAGACGCGCCCACGACTTACTAATGTGTGGGAATGAAATCATTAAGATAAGGTTGTTTTTTGTCATTGGAGTTAATCAGTGAAGCTTGTTTGGCAGCTCTCAGAAATTAGCAGTAGTACATGGAAAGTCTTAATTACCTTGTTCCCATGCCTTACGAACTCGTTTGTACACATTAGGATCTCGTTCCCACAGCTTAACAAGTTGTGGCCACGCCATCATTTTATTATGGGATGTAAACTGTATTAAGAAGGGATGTCACCTGTAGGGCTACCGAAAACGAAACTTTACATACACATGTAAAATTATTCCATAGCAAGTGCATCAAGACAAAATTGACATTTAATACAAGTGCTGCCCTAAGTATAATTTGGTGTGATATTTAAAGTATATTTAGCTAAATATATAAAAATATATATATATATACGTGTATCTAGTAAGGCGAGAGGAGAGATGGGAGACGGACGCGTTAGGCGGGTTACCTATCACGGCCTTAGAAACTTTCGTTTGCGAAACCTTGGAAGAAGACGGTCACCGCTGAGAAGGTCCAACAAATTACCAGTATTACGTTCGTCTTTCCACTGAGCGACAAGCTCGAGCACCTTCACCCAGTCCCACGGGATTCTGGGAGTCCAGCCCTGCCACTCAAACCTGCCAAGATCAGTTATTTATTTTGCTTTATTTGAATTCCCTTCATTTTGAGAAAAGGCCTGTATTGCATGTGTAAATGAGCTAACTCTAAGTTTAAGCTCGTGAGCTCAGTTCCGTGCTGAATAGGGTTTATTTTCTTTAAATTGACATGATACCATTTAGAGGCACATGTTAACGGATGTTTGTTTTCCTTAATTTTTTTATTATCTCTGACAATACATCTCAGTTCTTTTAACTTTAAGTGTTTTGTCACTGAAAAGTTAGTTTGCAGCCACAGATTAACAGCACAGACCAGTTCCCCTCTATTAACCCACTAATACTGAGATCCCAGGCTACAGAACGGAACAGGGTCGGGGCCCGGTCCTTTTGGTACAGGACGTAGGAGAGGTTACACAATTATTTATGCTACAGATATGTAAAGCATATGCACGCGTGCTTGGCCTTATCTGAGGGACAGGATCATCACCCTGTAACGACCTGGCAGCCTGTTCAGGACACATTCATACCTGTACCTCGTGCATACTGGGAGAGGTTCAGAAACCCTAAAAAAGAGGGCGAGTTAAAACGTATCATTCATTTTATGAGATGCTTTCGATTCTGTGTTTAAAAGGAACAATGTAAATGCTTGAAAACAGAATATAGGTATAGGTCTCAGACTGTTTCTGTCTGTTTGTCTTCAAACCCCTCCTACTTTCAATACTGTCCGAATCGTATTAAACATGAGGGGAAATGTGAAATATACAAATTGCTTGACAACTCGGACCTTCAACTCCCTCCACAAGTTGGGATTAAGGTGTAGAGACTGGCTAGGCCACTCCATGACCTTAATGTGCTTCTTTTTGAGCCACTCCTTTGTTCATTTTGCTTGGAGGAGTTTGTCCTTTAGGCCTAGGTGTTTGTTTATTTGGTTTATATAAAGTCACTTTCACCATCAACAGCTAATTACGACATACAGAGGAATACATCAATAAACAAGGTTACTCTGCAACTAGTCCTGGGTGCTGCGACCGTCTTCTGCACCGAGTGGTTGGAGTTCTTCCTTAAGGATGGCAGCTTGGCCATCATCCTTCTTACCCCACCCACCTCTCCACTCACCTCCACCTTTTTAAAGTTTGTCCAACTTTACGTGTCTGCTGTCATGACACCGCTTACTCAGTAAGCAACCCAGTCACATAAACAATAAAAAGTATCGTCCCCGGCCCTGAATGGGCCTACTACCTGTTATTTGCTTATTATGCAGAACTTTACCTGCCTACCATTTTCTACAACTGTATTACCATGGGTAAATAAACAGAACAAAAGCAGTAAAATGGGCTGAAGGTAGAGGAAGCGCCGTCCAGAATATAAACTATGTCCATCACTTTACACCAATAAACAGTTTTTATAAGCATGGAATCACAGTTGTTATAGCGGAATATAAATACCTTAAACTTACCTCGCGTTTCAATTTGGAAAACATGATTCAGATATCATTGTTTGACCATGTGTTGTGGTTTAAAATATATATGTAGAGTAGTGTGCTCACACTCAAATAGCACCTAATAACACCTAATGTTGGTCCCCTGGTGGGCTCTCTTTTAAAATTGGGTTCGATAAGCTATAGTTATTTAGCGTTTCATGCATTTGGCCTTACATTGCAAGCAAACGGAGTAAATTTGTGTGTGTGAAATGCAAGTCCGCCAACAAAATAATACCGTGGTTATACCTAGCTAATGTGGCGCCACCTGGCGTTTAGCAGTTAGAATTGCATCCAAAAAACTAAAAGACGAGGCATTGTTAAAGGAGAGAAAGTGTGTTATTCATTTAGTATTTGCGGTAACTGTGATCACGTTCTCATAACACTATTTAAAATAATATCAGAATGGCAGCTGTTATTTGATGCATTTGTGCAATTATTAATGTGTTGGGGGATATATTTGCAGATATACATTTCTAACGATGAGGAGGATAGTTAGGAGTACATTTGTCTGTTATTCCTAGCAGGTGTACATAAAATATACATCAACTATATAAAGGACAGAGGAAGCTTAGAAGCAGATTATTTCATTTTTCTTTATTGAAACCTTACAAAAGCCTTTGTTGTGTTTACAAAAAAAGCATTCAGATGTTAATTCCCATTAGAAGGTGCAATGCAACCTGACTCCATACACCCCAATTCCCATTTACGCGGATATAAACACAGGGCATGGGATTACTATGCATGTTCTGTTTGTATGCTCATATTGTCATTTTATCGCTCCTCTATATTCTACAGAAGAATAATGTATTTACAAATACAAAATGCAAGAAACAGGATAATTTATGATTTCTTCCATCATTCCTACTTTTCCAGATGTCGCATTGCACAATAACTCGTCTGACCCAAAATCATGTGTGGACAGTAAGTTTTATGCTAAATCGTGGACCACTTGCTGCACTTGTTATACGTTTTTAAGTATTGTTTAGAAAAACTGGCAGTGTTCCTCTTGAGATCGGTAGGCACTAATAAGGCACATACCTTTGGCCCAAAACCATTTAATCTTTTCCTCAGGAAATTGATCATACCTCTTTGAAAACAAGAACAAGACATTTGGTCACAACATCGTACGCAAAAAATAAACATACAAACCAAACAGTACCTATCTGTACCTACAGCAAGAGTTATAATAATAATAAAAAAAAACTATACATATGTACGTATGTACATAGTTTTAATACTGCTAACAACATTTACCAAACGTGAGTCCTCTTCGCATTACTTTATTTAAAGAGTTTGAAAAAGTACTGATGCAAATAAAACGTAGTTTTAATGTAAATGCTGTCGACCACAATTAATAACCTCACTTAAAAAAAGACAAAAGCGGAAATATTTGGCAAAACATGGGTTAATACCAATTATAATACTTTTATTGGTGCATTTTGGCCATCAAATTTAAATGTGCAGCCTTTTGGACAATAAGCTAATTTTTGAGGTTGACTACATGTAACCTCACTATTGTTCTTTCCCACTATCGCTACACAATGCACAGCTTGTCATGAGCACCAGTAATTGAAACACAGTAAGCAGTATGTAAATGAGTATAAAACAGATTAAACTTCTATATACATGTTTACAGTAAACCAAGAAACAATTATCCACTTGTGTAGTAGCCTTGTGTAACAAAATGGTCCCTCATATTTATGACAATTCTCTGTTTAAAAAACACAAGACATTCTGCCCAATAGTAATGCAATCATTATAGTACTCCCAATTAAAGACATGATTAAAATAACATTATAAAACCTTCACTAGGGCCTGTTAAATGTAAGACTTGACTTACTTTGACTTAAATATTTGGTTAATCTTAACCTCATGCCAATAGCATTGGGATGTCTATTTGTCTATAAATGATTTCTGTACTAGATTGTTCCACTACAAGTACCTTAGTGAACGACATTTGACTTGCATGAATGACAGTGTGTATAATTGGAAATTAACATGCATATCTATGATCATTTGAAAGCAAAATGTTATAGAGTAATTATACACAGAATACTGTTTCAGAGAGATAGGAATGATACTGTACCCCACTGTCACCTTAAAGCAATACTTAACTGGTTTTTATTTATTCCATAAAAGGAACATATGCAGTACCGTGCATAAGCATTAGGCATTCCATATTTTAAAAATGTAGATTCTGTTTATTCTTTACGTTTTAGTTGCCACTGCACTTTGTTATTCTACAGTTACTGTGGTCTGGCTGTTTCTGCTGGGTCCACAGACACTGTTAGTCCCCTGTACTCTGTTCTCTAATGCTCAGGACCCCCACATGACCACCACAGGTCAGGTACTCTTTGGGCGGTGGATCATTATACGCACTGCAGTGACACTGATTTGGTGTTCATGTGTTGAGCTGGTACAACTGGATTAGACACAGCAGTGCTGAGACCGAAGCCCATTTGTCTCCAACAACACTCTGATCCACATTCTACCACCACATCAACGTCAAGGCAGTGCTGAAAATTATCCACCATCCAAAAGAATTTGACCTGTGGTGGTCCTGACCATAAAAAAAACAGAATAAAAAGGGCTAACAAAGTATGTAGAGAAACAGAAGGACTACAGTCTGTAAAAAGTGCAGTGACCAATAAAACCAGAATGGTGAATAACATCATTAAAACCTGAAAAAAACGTAGAATGCATAAGACTTTTGTACACTACTGTGTATATATATTTATATAAACACGCACCAGAACTGTACATAGTACCTATACTTTGTGTTAATGTCCCTGTTATACTACTTTGGATATTATAAAGCACATTCTCCACATTATATGTTTACATTACACTTTATGCACATCTATACATTAAAGTATACGGTGTTTATCTTTCTTTTCTTTTCCACTGTACTTCATTCACTCATAGTAAGTGGGGCTACAAAACCTACTGCATTATGGCAAGAAACTTGTTCTCTTCTGCAAGGGTGGTGAGGAGGGAGCTCATGTCTCCAATGGCCATGTTGGTAGTGCCAGGAGGCAAGGTGTGAAACATGGCTGACAGGTGAGGAGTTGTTAGGCGAGAGGAAGTCTGTGATAATCCATGAAGAATGCTGGGACTGATGATATCAGACACCAGACTGCCTCGGTCCAGATTATCATCCAGGATGGAAGAAAAATCCAGACCAACATTGTCCAGAACATTGCCATCCTCACTGTTCTCCACTGTGCTGGTCACCTGGTCAGCCCCAGGAGACAAAAGAAGATTCACCAGGGGATCAACCGAAGCTCCAGTCTCAATTCTGAAAGATTCTACTTGGCAGTGTTCCTGTACAGCACTGACGTTAGGTGATGAAGACTCTGAAACATAGCGCTCATTAAAGACCTGCTGTTGCTGCATGGAAGAGCTCAGGTTTGCCTGAAGATTCTCGTCTACCCCTATTTTCAGTTCTGAAACTTGATTTACAAGTGAGCCGCTGGTGTTATTTCCCTTTCTAAAAACCTGCTGCTGACAAGACAATCCGATGTTCTGTTGGGTGAAATATTGCTGTGGTTCTGAGGAGTCTTGATTGTCAGGCTGGGAATCAGTTACAGACTGGGACTGATGAGGGAGTGAATTATGGGATAACCTATAATTAGCTGTTCCTTGCTGGGGCAAATGTCCACTCATCTGACATGTGGTTGCATGGTTATGTTGGAGCAGAGTTCGTGATGAGTTTACTAGCTGAATGCTGTTAGGTTGCATGGAGCCCAGGGCAGACTGAAAGCCTGACTGACCAGAGTTAAGTGTGATTGAACCATTCGTCATTGCCCTGCAACGGCTTTGCAGTCCCTCCATATTTATACTTGGACATGTTTCACAAAACTGGCTTGAATTAGACCCTTGCATAGGTCTGTTTGGGTAAGTCCGCCCATTGTTTAGTTCAGCCATATGATGAACACCACTCCTCTGGTTTGGTGGGTATTGGTCTATAAAGTCTGACTGGAGACGGTGCTGTACAACCATATTTTCAAAGCGACCAAATGGAAGGCCTACAGCATGGTTTTGATTTGGCCACCTACCATACCTTTGCGTCTGGCAGGGAGGAGAAACCTCTGCACTTCCTGAGGTCACCTCATTCCACTGGATAGGTAGGCCATCCTTTCTGGGACTCTGTCCTTCTTGTTCTCCGTGTTGCTGTGGAGAATTATGGAAGTTCTGGCCCTCCCTAAGATCATGGTCAAAATTATTTCTGTAAAACTGGGAATTTGTACCATACTGTGGGTCCTCTGATTGAAGGTACTGCACCATATGTTCAGGAAGAACTTCTTCATCCCTAAACAAAAGAACTCCATCATGCTCCATAGCCAGACTTTCAAGAGGAGATTGCTCCACAATGCTTGGAGTGCAAGAAGAGATCAGGCTACGCTGGATATTGCCTTCTGAACGGGTACTGTTCTGGAAGCTTAGACGTTGACCTAGTCCAAGCTGAAAATGATTACTAGCCAGAGGAGGCAAGGGGCGCATATTATTCAAGCTACTGAAACGCTGTACCAGATGTGTTCCAGAGGAATTCTGATCTCTTGTCCTTACAGGGTCACTCGCTCTTCTGTCACCATTTCCAGGGCCTTCACCTGGATAGAATCCCCTCCGCCTATACCCCGTCTGACTGCTATGTGTATGAGCAATGCCATCACTGCAGCGCCTCGGTTTCATCAGGGGTGGCAGAATGAGCTGGCTGGCCTCATGTCCATCAGCCATTGACGTGCGAATCTTTGGGTTTACCTGATTCATGTTAGGCAAAGGTGTTGGAGGGGGTCCACCTGTTGCAGCAGCGTACTTGGCCTTGAGATGATAATGCTGTGCTGGTGTTAGGTTTAACATCCCCCTTGCTCCGATTCCACCATCACTCGCACCACTGCCCCAGCTCACTCCAGCCAGCAACCCACCAGAGCCCCCACCTCCTCCACACTGGCTCGCCTCACTGGACCGGCGTGAGGCGTCAGTGGAAATGGGGTCATAAGAATCGGTAGCACTGAGGTTGTGCAGGCGTCTGTTCTGGCTCTGCTCAGATTGTGAGGCTTGACTGGAACGGCGGCTCGAGAAGCAGGGAGAGATACCAGAGGAACGGCGACTACTGCTCAGGTAGGCTGAGCTGGTGGCACTGCCACTGCTGTCACGACGGTCCCGTAGGAGGGTTAACATCGTCAGCTCTGTGCTGGATGGCTCAGAATGTGAAGGAGGCTGAGGCACAAGTGCACAGGTATTCCGACCAATACATGAGCCTAGGGAGAAAAGTAAAAAAAAAAAAAATAGTGTAGAAATTATTACCATTACTAAAACGTCAACACATACATATTCTATATGCATTCATAAAATAAATATTATGTTAAAACAGATGCCAAAGTGGCCATGTATGTAAACAGAGGTGAAACAATTTAGAAAGACGAAAGAAAAAGAAAGTTGGCCTGTCCAGTCTCATTTGAACCGCGTGCTAACCATATTAGCTATTGCAAGACCCAGACAAAGACTTACCTTTACCTGTTAGCAATGGCAGGCCCTGGCCTTTAGGGGGTGGTGTAGGGGACAGATGTCTCGGCATGCCTCCATTCACCTGCCTAAGCCTCTCCATCTTAACCTGCTCCATCCAGCGCAAGGGCCGACCCAGACTCCTGTGGGTCTGCAGGGTCAGTGTAGCTGCCGTGGCTGTAGCAGTGGACACCGTCGAGTCCATGATGGGGGCATCCTCTTCTCCCTCTCTGTCTCCCTCTTCTTCCTCCTCTTCATCCTCCTGGTCCTCAACCTCCAACTCCTCCCCTACCAGCCCAAGGCTACTCACAGGAAGCTGGACTCCACGGCTGAGATGGGAGCTGGTGGGGGACTGGTCACTGCTGCATGAAGACTGACTGCCAGGGCTTGGCTGAGACGTCTGTTATATAAGGTACACACGAAGGAGTTGAGTGTCAAGCAGAAAAATCAAAAACATTTCAAAGTAATGATGAACTGTAATATGTAGCTCTGCTGTTCAGTTCCAACGGACGATTGAAAACGAACTGATGAAACGTAGTTGAAATGGGAATGTACAAAGGGCTTAAGTTTTTTTCTTTCTATTTTATGTATAAATAAAATGCTGGCTGTTACAGTACGTTGAGGAGTAGTGTCAGAAAGAGAATACTACTACGCAAACAGGATATAGACGATAGATGAAAACACTACATTTTCAAAGGTAGCGGGCCACAACTGTAGTATTTTCCCTGGTGAACACGGACGGTTGTTCAGTGTAACTGAGGCCAAACTCGATTCACTTGAATACGTAATCCTTCTTCATAAAAAAAGAAAAGGTCTTATCCATATGTGCATCCAACCAATACAAACCAGTTATCTGGTAGCAATGAAGAAAGGCCTTCGCAAACGATCTATTATATGTGCAGTTTTCCTCTTAGTTGCAAATGATATTTATAATTTATTGCTTTAATGCAAACGCTTTTTAGAATTTTCAATCATTACGAGTATCATGAGGGTATTTGACATTTTAAGGGAATCTTACAACAGGAAGACAATAAGTGAAATTATACCGTAAGAATGAACCTCACATAAACATGCTAGCTTATGTGTGCTTTATATATTCGCGAATAAAACACAGGACAGCAGATATTTGGTTTGAGGCAACGAATCTTCTGGTTGAAAAATGTTGTTTAATGATGTTTATGTTTTATTAAACAAGAAGGTGCAGTTTTGTACGAGTTGCGGTGGAGTTTGGAAGCAAAAATGTTCTGATTTACAAAAGGGTGTCGTCACAGAAAAGGTTTGGGAACCCCTGGTTTAACAGAACAGGATGTATTTAGCGGTCATTAATTAAAAAGGGGAAATTAAGGAGTAATATTAATAATAGGCAATGGTAATTGGTGAAAGCACTAATTTTGTGAGGCATTCCAGACACGTCATCTGTCGTAACATTAACATGCTGCAAAATGTACCATGTATTATTGAACTGAAGCAATGTCACAGAAATAGGTTCCCAAACTACTCTCAAGATTTACTGGTACTGTTCCAACCTATGCTGCAATATCAGGAAATCTTGTTCAGTAGACACCAAGTAAAAGCGACCAAGTAATAAATTCAGGTGGCATAAAAGCTTGTGATGTTGAAAGTAGCAGGCAATAAAATATAACTTATTATGGAAACTTCCATCATCAGACATTACTGACAGAACACAGAAATGAGTGAAATAAGAAACCTTAACCGAATGACCTCTAAAATATGATTGTGAATACACAGTGATTAATGGCAGAAGGAACAGTGCTCAAATTCACAAGGACATCAATGCTGATAGTTCACCAAATCTCACCTGATCACCCACTGTCCTTAGAAAGAGAGGGCAAGTAATGCGTGAAGCAGTGGATGAAAAAGACATTCAGTTATTATACAGGCCATGCATGGTAAAGGTAGCACAGATGTTAAGTGACAAGGCTGGGCTGTGAGAGTAAGCAGGGACGTAGATAAAAGACAAACTATATCAATAGTTCAGTAAAAGTTAAAAAGCATGCTTGTAAGGAATGTCAAGTAGATATTATTTCTAAGAAGAGTAGAAATTACATTATCAGAAAATTCCCCAGTATTATTTTACATTTTATATTGTCACACGAAGCAAATGACTTGACATTAACAGATAATTTCCAGCGAAGAAAGGGGCTTACCATTGGCTTCTCTGTCTTTATCGACTTGACTTGCAGACATTCATCTTGTTTTGAGGTAGCATGGTTATACTCCCTTTGGTCAACAAATGCTCCTAAGGGCCGCTGTGACCCTGGAGATCGTCCTTGTCCATTAGATCCAGGTTCACGGGGTTGGGTTGGAGGCCGAGGGTAAACATCTCCACGTTGTTTCTTAGTGACATGGGCTTCAGGACCATGAACGGTCTTTACGTGTTTTCGCAGAGAGCTGGGATCAGTGTAGCGCTTGGTGCATCCAGGAATCTTGCACACGTAGGGTTTCTGAAAAACACATCATACCGAATGGCTTAACAGAAATTAAAAATAAAAATGGCACACAGACTTTGGGAGAGCATGCGAATGCCACACAGATGGGGTTCGGACATTTAATTGAATCTGGGATCTCTGGAACTGCGTGGTGACGACTTGTCGCTTTGCCACTTGCTAATGTAAATTGTAAAATGCAGATTTTGGTGTGCATTTACCTCATTGGAGTGCGTTCTGTTTTGATGTTTGGCACGATCTGATGCGTTGGAGAAGGCCTTGTTGCAACCCTCATGCTCACACACGTATGGTTTCTCTCCTGTGTGTGAGCGCAAGTGTGTCTTTAGGTTCTCCAGTCTGGAGTAGGCCTTGGAACAACCCTCAAACTGCGCACAGAAACACAAAAGAAGACACATTTAAGTCATATACTCATCACTTTAGTATAGTTTAAGTCTTATGAGCCATAAAATCAAGGTCTTTTTTTTGTAATTATAGTTTGCCTTGAAGAGAACATGCCCCTAGTTTGCAACAGACTAATGTAAGAGAGGTTATGGCATTCTGGGCGTTGTGGTTTCTTACCGTGCACTTGTGTGGCTTCTCGCCCGTGTGCCTGCGCATGTGTACCACCAGCATATACTGGGCCTTGAAGGGCTTTTGCTCCCGAGAGCATTCCTCCCAGCGACACACAAACTCCTTCTTTTCTCCATGGATGTGGTCGTTATTGATATGCTGTGTGAGAGATAAAGAAGTCAGAATGATGAAGTCAGAGCAACTAGAAATGAGCAGAGGTCTGTTCAATCTGACACGGTTTGCTATATACTTATTGTGTTTGTGTCTAAAATATCTCACAAGTTAAAAAATGTAGAGGTAGAACTCACTCCCTGACAAGAAATAATTATATGAACTAAATCAGCTTAAATTCATATGGCGTGCTAGTTGTGTCTTTACATGCCTAATGCATACTGGCAATTTTAGCTAGAAGATTAAAATAAAGCATAGTAAATATTAACATCATCACTACGAGCATGAACTGATCCAGCGTATTTCCGAATATATTTTCCAAAGTTTGAGTATGTATCTGATGTGATAGTCTATACACTATGTTACTCAAAATACATTTAGTAAATCCAAGATGTTATTAAGTAGTAGAATTATCAAGAGCTGACTTTGGTGTGTAAGGCGAGGAAAAGCAACAATCTTTAGGGACTGCTGACTGGAGTTCAGCACTGTCAGGTGTAATGGCATACATCTGCCACAAGAGACCTTGTGACTCACAAAAGACCTGACAATATAACGAGTCCTGAAATTAAACAGATGAAATAATTAAACCTCATAATTCTACAAATCGAACTACTCAACCAAACACAACTAGGTTATGATGGCTATGTTTTGCACTTTAA
Organism: Parotocinclus haroldoi; assembly: GCA_034779995.1. Classification (NCBI taxonomy): domain Eukaryota; kingdom Metazoa; phylum Chordata; class Actinopteri; order Siluriformes; family Loricariidae; genus Parotocinclus; species Parotocinclus haroldoi. Next base: position 2,880 of record JAUZST010052036.1, on the reverse strand, counting down.
ATTTTAGTTTTGCCTGAACATATTCTCGTAGTCGTTTTTTCAAACTTCTATATTTTTTCCCCCACCTTGTTTGCCCTTACCCCCCTCGTTCTGTCTCTGGCTGCGTTAAACGTGCTGTGCTTAGTATCCAGCATGTGCGCTGTCCAATTTAAACAGGCTTTCAAATAAAACCCTGTCACGTCCTATCACCCTGCCCAATGTCCTGCCATGACAAGCTCTGACAGTTATGCTGCAAAGCGAACAACCTGAGGCTTAAAAAGGGGAGCAGATGAGGGGAGGTGGTGATGGCTAGAAATCAAAAGTTCAGTAATACAAGACATATTTTTGTGATTGCATCAAAGAATGGACTTTTTCAGAAGCATCTAGGCAACCTTAAACCTCCATCCAGACGATCCTTTTCCTGCCATTAGCAAACCTGTCAGTCCTTCTTTTAGTGACTTCTATCATCTGTCAAAATACATTCTCATTAGCAGTGGGCAGCTCATTTCCACCAAAAGTTTTGCTCATTTGCCAGAATGCATTCTCTGCCACTCTAACAACATTTACACAGAAGTGTCCGAACAAATTTCAACACACCACACCCATTCATTTTCTCAGAAGAATTAGGTCACATCTGGCTCGTGTACAAACACAACAGTGCAGAAGTGCCATTTCTTTTCACTTCGGGCCAGGCAGACAGAAACAATATCCTGATCATACGCAACCTGGATTAATACATGCCAAAACAGGTGGGACACTGCCCCAAAGGGAAGAATAGACAGAAGACGGGGAGAGGAAAAAAAAAAAAAAAGAAAGAAAGGAAGATCACTGAATTGATTCACTCACATACAAAGCAGGATAGGGGGACAGGGGTGAGTGACAGTGAAAGCCAAAAAGCAGAGAGAGGCTCTGAATAACAACAAGTAAAAGGTGCTGGTAGAGACGGCGAGAGGAGCTCATCCTCTATTCCTCTTTATGACTTGAAGGCGACTGGCATCGCCAGCTTCTCTGTCACCTTCCTGCCACCTGCCCAAACTTTCCCCGAGTTTGGATAGCGGTGCACAAGGGTGATTATGTGTTGGGGATTGTGAGCATCCCCTATGTCAGTCACAGACCCTGAGGTGGTATAAAGACATTCAATCCTGACCCCTTTTCCCTCACTCTGGCCATGATTAGTGATTCTGGGATTAATCCTACTAATCTCTTCAATGGCCATGAAATCTTAATTAGCATCATTGTTCTCGCACTGAGCAGACATTTCCACACAGGTTTAACACAGTCCTATAAATATTCACCAGCTCACACGGTGCACATCCAAAGGACTATTGCCAAGATGCATTATGGAGTGGCACTGCAAATAAAAAGGATCTGAATAAACAGAGGGGTGAGAGGGAGTGATGGCATAAGGCCTTTCCTTTCCACGAATGGAAAAAAGTGCCTGCTCTGGGCTTCAGGGTTGTGCAACGAGGGAGCTTACGCAAAGTAGCTTTTCGGAAACACTTATGCACGGCGACAGTTTTGCCAAGCTCAAGAGAAAAACATTTGCATTTACTGTATATCTATCATGGCAGTCCTTTTTCGTCCTCCAGTTACACATATTATATCAGAGAACCGAATGTATTTTATGATGGAGGTGGCTGGATAAGATGAAGAAGAGCGCATTTGCAGCTGTCAGGGTGAAGATTCAGGCTCTTTCCAGCTTCTTTTGGCCTGCGGTTTCACCTTGCATACTCAAATTTGTATATACATTAGCCGACTCGCTAATATACTGTATATGTCTTTGTTTAGTTGTTGTGTGCTGCTGGTCTTTTGTTCTGCTATGTTGTCCATGCCTGCTCCCTTTCTCTCCATGGTTTGTCCGGGTCTCTTCAGTTGATTATGTTTACCTTTGGTAGCCTTCGTGTGTTGTCTAGCATTAGCACTGCTAGTTGTATAAACTGTTCAGTTTCTGTTTAGCTTCTTATTTTGCTTCCATGTTTAACTTTAGATCTACCCTTGTGTGTGCTCTTGTTTAATACCCGCGTCTCCTCTGTACTTCATACGTTGTCGTTTACTTAATTTACTGTTATGATTGTTGGGCTACTCCGTTGTTTTGCCTTTTGTCACCTTCATTAGCTTCCACATGAACAAGCTTGATATCAACAAGTTTGAATGCTATTTAGTAACTTTTATATCTCCAGAGTTAGTTGATTAAGTAGTAGTTTAAATTTCTACGCAGACAGTAAGCGCTTACACACAGGACGAACATTTACCTGTGCCCCCTTCGCCATGTGTTCCCACAGCAGGAACTCGGGGTCATTTCAGTTCTTAGTACGTCAAATATAGGCACTTTTTAGCTCCTACTTCAAGGCAGGTTCTTTACTCCCGGACTGATGTAAGCATGCTGTGATTGGTCCAAACATACGTGCATGGTGATTGATTAGGTAGTGACACAAGTGTATAGTGATTGGCCCAGATGCAGGCATCACACAGCATTGCTGATCTGCTAATCTACTGTGTCGTATTCCTGTATCCAATATGCCACACCCCCTCTCTAATCCCCGGTGCTGTATGAGAGTCCTAGTCTGCAATGTCAGTACCCACAGCAAAGAGACAGAGAAAGGCTGAATGAAAGAGAGACCACAGCAAGGCCCTGAACACTCACTTTTATGAATGAGCTTGCTGCTGTCGTGTTTGATGTTTGACCTCAGAACACTGATCGAGGGATGAGTAAAAAAGCAGAATGAGACACGCAATGACACTAATGCTCTAATAGTGAGATAAAATGGATTTCATAACGGAAAGGATTGTGACTGAGAGAGCGAGAGCAAGAAAGAGAAAGCGGGACAGAGAGAGAGAGAGAGAGAGAGAGAGAGAGAGAGAGAGAGAGAGACAGAGAGAGAGAGAGAGAGAGAGAGAGAG
>JAUZST010052025.1:0-24640 GCA_034779995.1 Parotocinclus haroldoi | reverse complement strand
GATAAGCCCAGGGCGGTGCGCTTCTCTCTTCTCAAACGGATGCTGTGTCTTCCGAACTGAGAGAGTCTTCCTTTTTGCCTTATAGGCTGCTCATCTAATTCATATTCATGAGCCGCTGAGATGCTCAAATCTGTATTATTTTATACTGGAAATTCAGACTCTGACACATAACCACGCAGTGACGCTGAATCGACCCTGGGCTAAATATTTAATTCTCGATCACAGACGCGTTTTTATAGATTAACCCACGAGGTCGCGAGATGCGCCTCCGTGTAGACCAATCAGAAGCGCCCAAAGCGTGGGTTTGTTCCAAAAGGGGCGTGACTGAAAGGCATGCCCGCATTAGCGTGTAGGAAAATTCCGCTGCACCACCACTGGCGGTCATGCTGGGTCACCAGGGCTCCTCAGGGATGGGTTACAGTAAATACCAACCGGAATTAGATCAGACTCCTGTGTGTAATCGTGGAGTAAAGTGAAAATGAAATGAGGATAGACAGACCGAGTAAGAATTGATGGGAGACTACAAACTGACAGAGGCAGTGCTGGGGGTTCTTAGGGGAGATACAGTAGAGCCCCTATGTTTGTCATTTCCACATAAATTTCAAATCTCAGACACAGAGGGTCAGATCAGACCGGAAAATAAGCAAGATTAGAAAAAGAAGTCATGACTGGAAACGGACCAGAATGGAGATGAATGTGAAGCCAGACCAAACATGAAATTAATTAAATTAATCAATTTGTACTTAAACACATATTTAGACAGAGGAAATATAAGTATTGTTTTAGGCATGGTATAATGGTAATGCTGTATATAATTGTTCCCCAGTCTCTACGTTATGTAAATACAGGACGTTCTTATGCGGTATTAAAGAACTGAAGGAAAAAAACAGCTTCTATACCCCGCCCCACCCCCCCCACCCCTCCACCCCCACAAACACACACTTGAGCAACAGGAGCATTGGAGCCAAGTTAACCCTTCTACAGTCTGAAGAAGCTTCATCAGGATTGTCTTTTTTATTTTAAAAAAAGGCCTAGACATGCTAAAGCTCACCAATACTGGAATACACATGAGTAGAAAACGTGTTATGGGGTGATGAACCCAAGTTTGAAATTTGAGGGTACAATCACAATATATTATACACAATAAATATCTTCCAAATGTGAACTTTCAACTTACAAACTTTTAAGGATGCAATCAAGTATACAAAAAAAACTATGTTACACAGCAAGGGCAGCACGGGGGCTCGGTGGGCGGCACCGCTGCCTCACAGCAAGAAGGTTCTGGGTTCAATCCCAGGGTGGAGCGGCCCGGGTCCTTTCTGTGTGGAGTCTACATGTTCTCCCCGTGTCTGTGTAGCTTTACTCCGGGTACTCCGGGTTCCTCCTACAGTCCAAAGCCATGCTATGTTAGGTTAATTGGTGTCTCCAAAGTGACCCTTAGTGTGTAACTGTGTGCTTGACTGTGTGTGTCCTACAATGGATTGGTGCTCCTTCTAGCGTTGTTCCTGCCCATGTGCTCAGAGTTGCCAGGCGAGCACCAACTGGCCCGCAACCCGTGTGGATTTAGCGGCAGACAGTGGATATATATTTCCTTTTTGATGATATTGCACTCTTTTAAAGAATAAGATTTAAGAAGCAGCGATCTTCTCACAAGTGAAAAGTGACCAGCCTCAACAATAGGATGAGAAAAGGTGTTGGAGGCCCATAAGTGGATGCATATTCTAACAATGTTGGACCTGCAAAACGTACATGAACATACAAACCCTCTTTCAACAGACTGCTGCTCAAGAAGTGTAGGTCACTTTCTGAGTTGTGGTCCTCCCAAGGTTCCTTATAACATTTACATTACCTTTCCTTTCTACTGTGGCCCAGGCTTGCTTGGATATGCCAACGCTCTAACGCTCTAACAATAAATATCCTATCCCTTAAACTCTGTAAGAGAAATTGTCGTCTTCTTACAACAACATTCAACAAGCATTGTGATTAACACAAAACAACTTGCTTCTCACCACATGCGATAATTCACTCGTCAAATAGACAAGATTAGAACCGGTGCACACACGTCTTTCTGCTCTGTCTCTGTCTGTCTCACAAACACACTCTCACTCTTAACATGTTGAGTCTTGAACAAGTCTGATCTCCTTTATGACAAATTACCATTCACTTGTCCTTTTAAGAAAATTAAAGATCCTCCTAGACTCTCTTCTCACAATAAACTGGACGAGTTGCAAAAACTACTGACTGCATGTGTGTCTTCTTCTCATCACCTGAGCGTTCAGTAAGGTGGAGGTCTCACAGCAGCTACGCAGGGCCAACTAAAGTCAAAGTTCAATTTATTTACACAGGAAGCTCAAAGGAATCGAATCATCTTTAACAGATTGATAGGGTCTGTTTGTGAAAGTACACTAAAAGTCACTAGTTTTGTCTTTTTACTGTTGTGGGGGATTTATTTAACGTCCAGTCACTATCAATGGCTATTTAGCGACAGCAGCAAGGTTACATCGATACTAGTCAGACACACACACAATTTAGAGCAACCAGTTCACCAAATGCACGAAACAGACACAGACACTTTGAAGGACATGCAAGCTCCACACAGGCATATCAAATGAAATATCCCTGTATATTTGTGAGCAGTGTATATCGTCTAGGCTGTCCAAGGGCATTGAGTCCCAAGGTTTGTTCCTGATTAAGGGAGTAATTATATGAACCTAATAAAATGGATATGTTGCATGAATCAAGGTATCTTTCCAGTAATCATAGCACCTTGGCAGCCTTTCATCGAAGAACTGGAAATAAAATGTGATGCAGCAAACAAGATAAGACATGAAAAGAATGCTTTCATATAATTGATGTTATGGTTTCTTTTAATTAGGGTTCAGCTAACACATCTCTGAGTGAAAGTTTACAACAGAAAGAAACGTCAATCATGAATCATGTTGTACAACCAGTAGCCTTGTGTGTGCGATTTTGGTATTGAAGATGAAAGCACAGGTTATTGCAGAGGTTTGCTGAGGGAGTCACATAATTATGGTGGTTTTGACACCGCACAATGGCCTATGTAGTGATCATTTTATACGACATTTTTGGTAGGTGACGATCCTACCAAATATAAATACATAAATATTATTAGAATGAAACAGCAACAATAACTATTTATTACTAATAATATAATATAACTAGTTATTATATAACAACATAAGCAATAATATAATATTGTTATTATTGGTAGTAGTGGTAGTACTAGTGGTAATAGTACTGTAGTTTTAGTACTATTAACCTTTCCAGAGTTGACGCTGTGCTTCCAGGTCAGGTCCCTGGATAACACTGATGAGTGCAAACATAGATTTGTGGTCATGTATTTGTATTTAATAATTATATACTTTAATGTTATATCATTTAAAATATTATCATTTGATTACTTTTTTGTAAACATGCTTTTGTAATGTAGAATTGTAAGATATTTGTCGCCCCCTGGTGGACAGAGATACATGCTCCAGAGTCCAGAGCATTATTTTTATTTTATTGACTGCTTGTCCTAGTTAAGTCTACGGGGGTCCAGTCTACACTAGACAGCACATGGTGCAGGCATGAGCGGGTAGTTGTTACACAGTTGGGGTCACAGCTCCTCCATCTTCACAGACACAGCCAGTCGTAGGTCCAAAGGAAGGTCCTGCTAGGACTCGAACCAGAGACATTATTTTGCCATGATGGGCTTCACCATACATTAAGTAATGACAGCGCTCTGCCTTTAGAGGGAGACACACGCCGATCTTTATCCTAAAGCAATGGTGCTGGACCTCAGTTGAGTTTGGTTGAGAAATAAAACAAACCTATTCAGACACCAGGAGACTCGTGTTACATGGATAACTGTATAATATCCACAAAACATCTATTCACTTAAAACGATGCCAAAATGTCGGCTAGAGCAGCATTGAGCATTAGCTGTTTGGTCATGGACACATTGCCAGTCTAATACAAATCCTTACAAATCCCTAATATCTCCACCAAAGTCCAGCACCAGAGGTGATATGTATTATAAAATTCAATATTCTTTTTTGAAATCTTAAACTATCACACTGTTCTTGGGCATTAACATCAAATATCTTTCTCCATTCCTGCCATTAAGTGCTGTTGTCTTTTAATAGCATGCAATTTTGTATTAAACCCAGATTTACAAGAGGACAAGGAAAGATAAGTCTGAAGTCAGAGCGGATCACTGCTGAAAAAAAAAACAAGCGTTGACTAGCATCAGATCCATGCTGTTTTTTCTGGTGTGGTGCTGGTTTTGCTCGTTGACCAGCACATGTTGGCCTTTGCAGGTTTTTGGATGGTGGTGACCAGTGCATGCTGGTCTTTACTGAGTATGTTGGTGAATGTAAATGCAGGTTGCCCAGTATGATCTTGCTGGTTTTGTTGTTCAACCTGCATGTGCTGGTCACCAACATACTCAGTAAAGACCTGCATGTGCTGTTGAAAAAGCATCCTCAGCAAAAGCATGTTCAAAACACAACAAACGCTGGTCACCACCAAGTCCCATGATGCCAGCATCATGCTAATCTGTTTTTTTTTTCAGTAAGGCTGCTGTCTCTCTTAACGAAAAGTCCCATACGTGTTTAGAAATTATGATCTCCACTTGAAGTAAACCAACTTATTTAAACTAAATTAACTTATTTTAAATTACAGAAACATTTAGCACTGAGCTTTCACTCCTGCAGCACGCTCTGTTCAAAACAAAGACAACAAAAATCCTCACTCGCAAGTAACAGAGGAGCTACAGCTATACTGGGAAATGGTTTTGATTTTCTTGAGATGCAGCATGTGATTTCAAAGTTTCTTTGTTAGCCTAATCCTAGCACTGCTGAGATTTTTCAGTGTTTGATTAGCATCAAGCTAGGAGATGTGTATTGACATCTGTAGCATGCTCTGTGTAAAACAAAGACAACAAAATACCCAATTAGAAGAGAGGCACCCTCTTTCTGAGTGCAGTTTAATGGCTGGAAAACGTTTTTACTTTACTTCAAGACTGCCATTTGTTTTCCAGTTCTCCTCCATTAGCATGGCGTTTATTTATACAAGACTTAGACTTAGACAGCCTTTATTGTCATTAAAATTTACCAGGTACAGTGTGCATAAGAACGAGATTTTGTTGCTCGGCAATCAAAAAAAAAATTCTCATTTAAAAATGTCAATGTTTTGTGCAAAAAGTGTAGTGAAGTGCAAAAATTGTAACAATAAATATGTAACCTAATATATAGAGTAGCAGCATAATCACAGTACCGATGTATTGCACAGAGTAAATTGTAGTTCAAATAAATGAGGAGCATTTTAATAAGTGTTCAACAGCCTTATGGTGTATGGAAAGAAGCTGTTTCCGAATCTGGCTGTTCTGCATCTGAGACTCCAGAGCCTCTTTCCAGATGCCAGTAGTGAAAACAGTCCATTGTGAGGGTGGGACAGGTCTTTGTAGATGTTCTGAGCTCTGTTCAGACAGCGGCTTGTTGCAATGACCTGAATATGTGGAAGTGAGGTTCCTAGGATTTCTTGCTAAGGTTTAAAATGTTTGCTTAGCATCACGCTAGGAAATGCATGAGTCATTCTGCTGAATGGGCGCCATTTTTGCTGTTTTGTTGTAAATCTTACCTATGTAACTTTTTTCTGTAGTTTTTGAACAAGAAATGTACTGACACATTTAACGATTCATCATGAATATTGGTCAATATTAAACAACGTTTTAAAACTTACTTTACACTATGGTCCTTTCTGTGTGGAGTTTGCTTGTTCTTCGGTGTCTATGTAAGTTTACTCTGGGTGCATGATGATTGGTGTTCGGTTGTTTGGGCTTTCTAAATTTGCAGTGTTATTGTTAGTGTGTGTGTGTCCTAGTGGATATTGTATTGTATTCGACCATATCTATGGTAGTTTCTGCCTTGTGGCCTGTGCTGCTGGCAATTTCCTGCAAACCTAACCAGAATTAGGCAATGAATAAATGATATGTCCAAGTAAATTGTAAAAATATAATTTACTTTAATCCATGTAATGTAATAATTAGAATTTATCATTCCAATACACTCTATGTGTGTGTGTAATGTACTGAACTGGCCCACATGACACAAACATACATAGTTTGCTTTGCTGCCATTGTTCTGTCATTGTTTCCATTGATATTACATTACTGTAACCAATGAATGTGGGATTTGACTCGGTAACCTAAAGAAAACATTTTGACTCTTTTGGTTTTTCAAACTGAGTATGATGTTTTTTGTCAGAAAGGAAACTAATGACAGAAAGGAAGTATGAGAAGCAAATGTCCTGGTGGAAACCAACAAGATGTCTCCACAAGGTAAGGAATGTCAACATTTTTTATTGCCTATTAGGAAAACTTTGGTCCATGCAATGACAAACTCCTCTTTGTCTCTTTCTCTCTCTTAATGATGACTACAGAAAAATGAATGCTTCCCTTAACCTTAACCTCTATAACCTAAAACAAATATTTTTGCCCTTTGGGTTTTGAGAAGAAAGCTCGAAAGAAAAGCAAAAAAATGAAAAGAAGAAAATGGGGACCAACAAGGTGCCTCAACCATGTAAGAAATGTCTGTTGTCCTTCAGGTCACTGCTGTGGGGACATTTGGTTTGGTACACACACACACACAAACGCACACGCACACGCACACACACACATATAAACCCGCGCGCTCTCACCCTCCACACGGTGCGCTCTCCGGCAGCGCGCAGTGCCAAATTGCGCACGGGGAGCAAAAGCGTTTCATCCTCGCTTTAAACAAACATGACGAAGATTTGCAAGAATAGATTTAGAATGAGGATCTAGATTTATTTGCTTCTGTCTTTTTATGTTTACACCGCTGATTCGTTTTGTAGAGTTTGTTTTCAAACGAAGCGAGCGCGGTTCGGTTTCGTCTCTCAGCCGGTGGAAGATGCTTTAAAGGTGGACATGTGGACGCTACCGAAACCCGGGTACCGTGACAGAGAGGAGAAGCAGATCAGTGTGAATGTGGGAGGCGTGAGGCTCAATCTTCGCGGGGACATGCTGGAACGCTACCCGGAGAGCCGTCTGGCTGAGCTCGCGCGCTGCACGACGCCCGGTTTTGACACCATTTCTTCCCTTTGCGATGACTACGAACCGGCAAAGGGGGAATTCTATTTCGACAGGGACCCGGATTCATTCCGGTGCATCGTTGAGGTGTATTATTTCGGTGAAATTCACATGAAGAAGGGGATTTGTCCCATGTGCTTCATGAAGGAGATGGAGTTCTGGAAGATCGACTCGAGCTGCTTGGACGACTGCTGCAAAAGCCACGTGCGCGAGAAAGAGGAAGAGCTAGCTGAAATCGCAGATAAGGTTAAGGCAATCCTAGAAGACTTAGACTTGGGACCTTTAGCAAGCCGGCCAGAACGCTTCAGAAAGTTTTTCTGGCGGCTCATGGAAAAGCCGGAGTCGTCCTGGGCGGCACGTACTATAGCAGTGGTGTCCTTCTTGTTTGTTCTGGCTTCGTCCCTCGTCATGTGCTTGGCAACGGTTCCAGAGCTGCAGGTGCAAGACGGGGACGGCAATGTGGCCGAACACCCCTTGCTTGATGCCATTGAAACAGTGTGTGTGTGCTGGTTCACGCTGGAATACGCGCTTCGTTTTGCATGTGCCCCTGAAAGGTCTCGCTTCGTCCTGTCCTTTTTGAACATGGTGGACTTGGCGGCAATTGTGCCTTTTTACTTGGTGCTAACTTTGACGCATCTTGGTGCTACTGCTGCTTTGGACCTCACAGACGTTCAACGGGCGGTTCAGGCGCTGCGAGTGATGCGTGTGGCACGCATCCTAAAGCTAGCGCGCCACTCGTCTGGTCTGCAGACCCTGACGTACGCGTTGAGACGAAGCTTCGCCGAACTCGGCCTCCTGCTCACCTATATGGGGGTTGGAATCTTCGTGTTCTCGGCACTTGGTTACACCACAGAGCACAGCCATCCAGAGACACTCTTCCGAAGCATCCCGCACTCCTTCTGGTGGGCCATTATTACCATGACGACCGTAGGCTACGGTGACGTCTACCCCAAGACGGCTCTAGGCAGGTGTAACGCCGCACTGAGCTTCCTGTGCGGCGTCGTAGCCATAGCGCTGCCAGTCCACCCCATCATCAACAACTTTGTCATCTACTACAACAAGCAGAAGGTTCTCGAGACGGCAGCCAGACACGAGCTCGAGCTCATGGAGCTCCGCGGAACGCTCAAACCCAGCTTGGAAAAACACCAGCCGCTAAGGGTATCGAAGTCCGACTCGCATATCGCGATGCTAGCAGGTGAACACAGGACAGTCAAGAAGAGAAGCGTGTCCTAAATACGACCTCACATTTTCATATTATGCAAAAGCAACAGTAGCAAGAGTAGGCTGTCATCCCTTATAGACTGTACACATATATGAACGATGTAAAATGATGTAGAAGTTTACAAGAAAATCAGCAAAAGCAACAGTTAACGATCCTAGCTAATGTGTAACGTTTTCCAGTGACATCGAGACGTTTTGTGGAACATATCATCAATACCATGCATGTAAAACAGCAAAATCATGTGTTATGACAATAAAACGCTGGCTAAGATAGTCACCCAAAAAAACGACTCGCTCACTGCCTAGTAGCACATGGTATGAAGCTTAGCACACTAGCATGTGAAAGCACGGCGCTGTCAAACAGTGGTATATTTAAAAAAAAACCAGACCATATATATTTACTTACTGACTGCCAATGTGACTAACACATTGTGGTTCTAGTAGTCTGAAATGAAATACATTTTTTTTAAAAAAAACGAAACAATTACTACATTTTGAATGAAAAACAAAATGACGAATAAACTAATTCTGACTGGCAGACTAGACAGGTCCAAACTCAGATACTATGAATCTTATTTTAGAGATTATACTTAACTTGCAGTGTAGCAGATACATGTACATACCTGCTGCTGTTGGTATGAAATGTACCAGAACAGTGTAAGACGAAACATTCAGCTAGATCGTAATGGCACCCATAAGTAGGGTTGCCAGATTGATTCAGTGTTTTCAAGCTCAAAAACTGTTTCACACAGGACAATCAGTCAATGGTCAGCATTTAAAAAAATGAATCCAGTTAAATGACCTATTTATAAATATCCTAAAATGTACAGATCCCATTTGCATTAGTTTTGTTTGCACATACAGTTGCGCACACAACTCTAAATCCCACAACAACTACTCAGACATTTAAAAACTTGCTTACCTTCATATGCAACTCAGCATCACTCGTCATTTCAATTTCCAGCAGTGGAACTTGCACCTTTGAACCATTTGTAGCAGGTGATATCCAATTCTTTAATTCAGGGGCGTGTTCCTATGTAATTTCTTTTGTATTTCTCAACACTTTGGCATCATGAGCGCTGAATAAGTCAAAACTAAGGCAAAAAAAGCCTGTTTATGCCTTCTAGCATACGAATCACTTCATAGATGGGTGTGGCAACGTTGTCTTTATGGAGGAAATAATAACCTGTCCATCAAAACTTTGACAGCTGGTTGGACGTAGTGGGGAGTAGATAGTTACATATCTACATTAATTTTAAAATATTTCCTAATTTTTGTGAGCAGTAAACAAAATTCGCGCAGTTTGGTGGAAAAGCACAAAATCTGGCAACATTGACTACAGTGTTTGAGGAAGTAATAATCACACTGGAAAGAATTAACAGACATGTATTTAAATCTCTGTTATCAAAAACTCTAGTAACCACTGGACTACGTGATTTACACTGACTGCTTTGCTTTTGAAATAAAAATGACCATAAATGTATAGATTTTGAGACTTATTGCCTAGACCTACATACAGTACTGAGCAAAAGTCTCGAGCCATCATTACCGTTGTTGTTTTAGCAATGGTGTAATGACCATGTATAATTATCTCAGTCTCTTTATTACAATACAACTAGAAAATCCTGGAAATGTTTATGCAGTATTAAAAAAAAGGTGTTTAATGTGACCTCCCCTTACACTTACCCAATAGGAGTATCTAGCAGATTCAGTTGACCCTATTTCAGTACAAATAAGCTTGATCAGGAACGGTATTTTTGGGAAGGGTACTAGTCGTGTGTATATGTTTATGCTGATTATGATTATATCTTACTTTAGTCACTGAATAATAATAATATATGGTAATTATACCATTCCTAAAACAACAGATCTAATGGTGGTTTTTACACAGTATTGTATATTTAAGACCCTGAGCTTTGTAATGTCCAAAAGCTTTAGTGATGTTACACTTGGGAATGATTAGAACTAAACTTAAATATTAAATACAAAGCATGAGAAAAAGCTAAGGTTTTGGACTTTCCCCCCTATTTACTAATCTCTACGTTCCACACACAATAAATGTTGTGCTGCAGCAAATTAGGTAACCCATGATGAAAATAACGTTGCTAAATTAAATTAAATAAAAGGAAATAATAGCGTTCTTATAATGTCCAGGCATATGGCTGCATAGTGCTATTCTAATTGAATTTATTCAGGGTCACATGGGACCACTCTAAAAAAGGCAATTAAGATGATGAATTATTTAATCGAGTTAATCAAATTGTCTTGCTCCCTCCTATTGCTCCTAAAGCCTTTCACCTAGAAACACCTTGTAGCAGGCAGGGATAAGGTATGGACTTAAGAACGTTATATAATCCTTAATAATTTGATATGTATTCTGTCTGGCATCACACCTACTGATTGCTTTTATGCCAGTAGAAGTGTCCGTGATGATTATTCATCATCTCACCATCATCTCACCGTCTCAGCCTGCTCATCTTTCCAGTGTTGCGTGTGTGTGTATACTGATGAAGGCCGCCTGTCTGCAGGTGTCAATGCAAGGCAATCTCATCTTCAAAATAAATATTTTAAACTTTTAAATGATTAATTTCAATATTAATATACCGGAACAAGCCCTACGTAAAACTATAGGTACAGCGACGTGGACAAATAGCTTGTTACACTGGACATCACATTTGATAAAAAGGCTGGCTTCTACAAAAAATATAGGATTATCATAGACAATGTCAAGATGAATAGGAATCTGGAGAAACATTCAAGTAAATCCGCTTTATTTAGCTGTTATGTTTGAATGCATGATGATGTTGAAGCGTTGTGTCACTTCAACTGAGCTTAAACGTGGTGCAGCTGATTCTCATTTGTATGGTTGGTGTCCCATAATGGCCAGCATTACTGCAAACAAAGGCTGCTGAACGATACAGATTTTTGTACCAGCAGATAAAAAACCTCGTCCCTTGCCAGATCATTAATTCTGGCTGTGTTATCGAATGAGAATAACCAGGCACAATGGGTTCAACATCTGGATCATTGTCTTTTTCTACATGTGGTTCATGTGTTGTGCTCTCCATCTGCTTAATCTAGGCAGTCTCCATGTCTCTGGTGAGTTCTGTGTTCAAACCATCAGCATGTGATGCCGGCTTAGGGCAGATTGAGGTGTTTAACATATATGTATACTGGACTGTGGTGACTTAGCGGTTAAGGTCCTGGACTATGGACCAGAATGTCTAGGGTTCAAATCCCACCTCTGCCACTGTTGGGTACCTGAGTAAGGCTTGGACCGTAAGACTGTGTTAATGGATAAGGGCCTCTGCTAAATGAGCTAAATGTAAATATAGCATCACTTCTGAGTAACACTAAACCCGAGCTCTCAGGACAAATGTGTTGTTGCACGACAGATGTGTGGAGCTCAAGGTTTGTCTTTTAGACATAACAGTACCTTTAACAGCATCTGTAAATGTGTTCAGGAAGTACAATTCCTGTTCTTGATGGTTCTCTTTCTTAACATTCTACAAAAGTCCATCATTCACTACTGAAAACAGATATTTTGCACCATTCAAAGCACGAAAATATCATTAGAGTGGCTATCAGCAGGTAGCAATTTACTTTTCTTGCTTTAATTTTCTTTACTTAAAATCACAAGTCTTGCCATTTCCAATCCTTTTTGTACTTTGCTATTTATGCAAGCTCTTCTTTATTTAAAAAAATGTTTATTGCACTGTAACCCTATCCAGAAAAGTGAATGGAGAGGCTGTTATGTCATATGGTGGCAGGTTTTGAAACCAGGGTTTGGAGGGCAAAACCATTTGCTATGGGAAGACTAAATGCAAAATAATCTGTTATATAAATATCTATTAATATATCTTAGCAAGGGATTCTGTGCACATATATATAAAGAGAGAGAAGAGTGAGAGAGATGGAGAGAGAGAGATTGTGCATTTACTTTGTGTGGTGTTTTAGTCATGTGCTTTCTCAGGGTGCCACAAGGTGGCAGTAGTGACAATCAAAGCATGCATGCATATGAGATGTCGTGACAAACAAGGGAAAGGAAAATGGAGGGAAATTGGCAATAGAGTTTCAAAATGGCATCAAAGTTGGTTTTCCCAAGCAACAATGAGATCCCAATCCCTCAAACTTAATCAATGTGATATTTTTCTTTCTTTCTTTAGATGGCTTTAGAATGTCTTCCTTTCCTTCAGAATATCAGTTTGTCAGCTCTCAACTTACATACTATTTACTTCAATTATCTAAAGTTGGTGGTTTAAATAATAGTTTGTTGACTTTTTCAACTTTAACAATAGGTTAAAACTTAACTAGTCACCATAACACATTCCTTCAGGCCCAGATTCCTTTAGCCGTACACCAAAATGGGAATAATAAGTAAAACATGCTGTATTAAATCAGCCTGGAAAAGGATACAGGTGTTTTAATTTAGATTTAAGGCATTTAGCAGACACTCTTATCCAGAGTGACTTACAATTATTACAGATTTACAACTCAAGCAATTGTGGGTTAAGGGTCTTGCTCAAGGACCCAAATGTGGCACAGGTGTTTTGAACCCTGGACCTTCTGGTCCAGAGTTCAGTGCCTTAACCACTAGGCTACCAGTCCCAGCTTTAATGCTGCAGTTGCTGTAATGATTGCTTTACAAGTGCTAAAAAACATCCAAAGTCCATCCCTCCCAAAGTCTCACATCTAAAACTTTAAATGTTTATTACAAATACTGACAAAACGTCATTTAATTAAGACCACCTTAAGAGGCATGTAGTTAAGACATTTAAAAAATCTAACAAATAGGATCTTATTATTATCTTATTGCTGGTTTAGTAGGACTGCAGCTTTTCCTGCTCCTCTCACTCATGTTGATGACCTCATACAGCTGCGTTTCACAGTGTCTTAATGCTTATGTATTTGTCCCTCATTTAGTTTGAAGTTGTTTTATATGCACAGGCATGAAAAACACAGCATGGTTTTACCATCTCCTCCTCCTGGCTGCACTTGGAACCAGTCATCTCTCTCAGGCCTCCATTGCCATGGGAACACAGGCAACTGCACAAGTGACTACTAATAGGGACATCCAGTTTAGAACCGGCACTCAAATGTCATATCAAGAAAGAAATACCAGTGAGGAAACACTAGTGTGGGATGACTAACATCTTCCAGATCAACCTTCCAGCCAAGATCCACAGTAGCAGAGGCACGGTGGTCTGGAGCTGTGCAGCA
Organism: Parotocinclus haroldoi; assembly: GCA_034779995.1. Lineage (NCBI taxonomy): Eukaryota > Metazoa > Chordata > Actinopteri > Siluriformes > Loricariidae > Parotocinclus > Parotocinclus haroldoi. The sequence goes on along the minus strand of JAUZST010052025.1, from coordinate 11,085 downwards.
TCAGTGTTACCCATTGTGTTGAGCTGATTTTTCAGTTATGTTTACTTAAGTGAGCTGATTGAAGCACTTCGGGCCACGTGGTCTTTTTAATGATATCGTCAGGACCTGGTTGTTGTTTTAAACCCTAATGAGTGCATAGCAATTGGAAATTTTTAACGTTAAAACGCAATTAAAACGTTGATTGTTAACGTCAGTCTTCTAGTGGCTAACATACAAAGTAGCCTCAGTTACGGATTAGCTTAAACAAGCTCTGCCCAGTCGTCCAATGCCGAGGTAGGACGTTTTTTTTATTGTGGCAGTGTTAAATGTGGTACTCGCTCTATGCTGATAGCAAATGAATAACGGAGCCAGTTCTGGCCCACACTTTTCTTATACCTTGGTCCACATACTGTAGTGAAATGACAGAAATTACTTGAACCGAGTCCGGTTGTCAGTATTCAGCCAGAACTGCACCCTGGGATGTACGCCGGAGCTGCACCAAAAAGCAGTGTTTAATACTTATTTTTACTTATTGTTAAAATGATTACAAATACATTTTTAGGTTTTTAAATAGATATTCATATTCAAGAGACAATGTTTGCCATATTTAACACCAGCTTGTTTTATTTAACACAAAAAAGATGTCTTATGATGCCTCAGGTAGGAAAGTGATCAGTGTGCTTCTACTGGAATGTATTGAAGGCCTGAAATGCAGGAATGGAGGCTTAGTATTAAATTACATGAAGTTGACCGGACAAAATGAAAACGATGGAATATTTCTGGTTCATACTGTCATTCATTCCCCCATTATCTTCCGCGTAATTCATACAGGGTCGTGGGCCAGCCGGTGCCCACCCGGCAACTCTGGGTGTAAGGGCAGGAACAACCCTAGACGGGGCGCACACACACTTTTGTGGTTTGGGGTTATAAAGGTAAAAGAAATCAGAATATTAAAAATATTCATTATAATATAATTGAATGTTCTGTGGACTGAACTGAAGGTTGATTGATTGAGCAGCGTGACGTATGACGGCCATTTGCATGTGGATTCTTACGTACTCCACGTTACTGTGTGGTTATGAGGCTGCAGAGTTACTGATAAAAAATGTGGGCATATTTCAGAGTGTCCCCCCACTGGGTTAGGCTGCTTTCACATGGCATGGCTTAACACTTACACATTCACCACGTGTGTGAATTGTGAGTGTGTGTGTCTGTCTAGGAGAGCCGTTCTGTTTTCCCCTCCCTCTGGGTCGGACACACATACCAGATAAATAAGCCATCCAAATGTTCATATGTGGGCAGGTTTGTGTGTGTGGGTGAGAAGGTACACTTGGACAAGACACTATATCATTAGAGCATCATTTTATTGCGTGTGAATGGCAGCCTGATGTATGCAGCTGTGCTTCTGATCCAAGTGTGATATTTTTAATTCACACATTGCTTTACTATTTTTTTCTCTCATGGGTGCAGAATTCACACGAAGCAACAGGAAGCGGAGAGATCTGAGAAAAAAAAAGAGAAGAGAGAGAGAGAGAGAGAGAGATCAGATGTCAAAGAGAAACCTGTAGCATCCTGTTCATACAAATTAGCTAATAATATTCTGGCCACCGTTTGTCTCCGGAACAGCTATAATCCTTCTTGGAATGCTGTCATGCATCATGAATGGTTTGCAGTGAAACGTTAGACAATCCTTCAAGCAGAATAGCTTCCACTTGGTTGATAAATGAAGATGGCGATCTGCTTCACAGACTGTGTAACAAAACATCCCATAATGGTTTATTGATGTTTAAATCTTTTATTATTTTCCCGGTAATGGTTGCTGGATCTGGACTTCTAAGATATAGTAGAAGTCCAAATGTTGGACTCACCTTCTAATTCACAATGTCATTTAACATGTGAAGAATTACATATGGTATTAATGAGAACAAAGCAGAATGTGTTTTATATTTTAGATTCTTTAAAGTAGGCGCCTCTTTCTTTGATGACAGCTTTGCACATCCGGGTGTTTTCTTGGTCAGGTTTTCGTGGAAGGTATTTAACCAGCTTGGACCAGACCAAACCAGCATGTAAGTTTTGTTCTAAAACAATAAACAAGACCAGCCTGATCATCTAGACCCAGTCTTGTAATTGTTTAACCAGACACACCTGCCCAGTTACAATCTGTCTTTAACAGCAAATTCCCATTTCTAAGTCTCTAAAACCTTACGTAAACCATAGAACTACACCAGCCCCTTTTGTCTACTCCAAAAATGAGCAAATGTGTGTGTAAATCCACACTATATAAGGCATAAATCCATAAATGGAGTTGTATTACATTTATTTGACTCCATTCCGTGTTTTATTTTTGTCCTTCCTCTCTCCCTTCCAAGGGTGTCATCAGACCCATGGTTTGCACCAGTGCAATAAAGGGGGTTAGGAGTCAAGTTTATCCAGGATTGCTGAGAAGAATTACAGGACACACTGTACAGCTTCACTACATGGACTACATTTCCCATATGCCCCAGTTTCTGTCAGGTTTTTCCGCATTTATTATTGATCAAATTTTAAAAAAGAAAGTCAACCATACTCCCGACATGGTAATTAGAGCTCATAGCTATACTTTGGCTATGCTCTTATAACTGTATAACATACAAAAGTACTTTTTATGTTGTATAAACTAAATTAATACAGTTAACTGAAGTTTTTGGTTTTTATTTTTTATCCATGGAAGCGTAACCCCCCACTTTAGTGTTAACTCATTTAATCCAATTAGTGTTTAACAGTCTTATTTTTAGCACAGATGTGCCCCTACGACTGATTGGCAATCGAGGGACACAGCTGTGCCCCTCTAAATTCTGTGCCCCAGTATGACAAGAAGTCTCGAAGTCCTCTTGCTCCCTTTCTTTTTCTTTCTTTCCATATCTTCCTTTTTTCTGCTTCCATTCCCACTTCCTTTTTTCCTTCTTTCTTCTGTCCTCTCTCATTCTTCTTCCTGTTCATTTCCCCCTCCTCTAATTTCGGTTTCATTCTGTTTCTTTCCTTCCCTAGTAAGCACATACCGTGGTGTAATTTAAATCGTGATAATAGGTCAGTATCATTTTGGTACGTATATAAGCTCTGACCTGGTTCAACACAGACAGAAGTGAAAATAGAGAGGAAAGAGTGGCAGTTCAGCTCGTAAGCAGAAGGCAAGACGCCCACCGTCGAGCTGCTCGTTAGCGTTCTCACTGCAAAATAATTAGATCCGCACTGCCAGTCGCAGCCTCAGATAATTACTCACACACTGCACAGGCCAATGGAGAACAGGAGCAGCAGGATGTTCACTAAGGGAAAAAAAAACAGCAAAAGCGATCAAGAGGAAAGAAATTGGAGAAAAAGTCAGGATTGTTAACTGCTTTGAGGTGAAGTAATCCTCTTGTAGAATGAATTTTGCCTTTTGAATCTATCTGAGTCTATCTAAAGTACCCTGAAGCCCACTCTCCAAACATACCTCATTGTTCAACTGGTTTCAGATAGGGACTCTTTATATAGCTGTTTTTTATATATATATATATATATATATATATAAAGAGAGAGAGAGAGAGAGAGAGAGAGAGAGAGAGAAAGCTAGAGGTCTATTTACAGTTTCTCAGTGAAAAGTTGCTTCCTCATTCCTGTACATTCAAAAAGTCACGTATGTTCAATGATGGAATAATATTGCATATCATCTGTAAACTGAACACCATTTATTGCCTTATTTTTAACAGTTTAACAAAACAAAAGTTACACATAATTACAGATAATGTAACACATAATTACAGATAACGTCAGAAGCCATTCACAACAGCACCTACTTATGCAATATTTCAGATGGCCGTTTATTGTAGCATGTTCCAATGCTTCACACAGCAGTGCATTTTGACTATCATTGCTCAGATTTGGCACAGATCCTTATTCTTTCATTCTAGCATAACAGATGTTTCCTTTAAAAAATGTTTTGAGCTCTCAACATGAGAAAGCTTTGCTTTTTTGACAGGGATCCTAACAATGTGTTTACAAACCTAAAAAAAAACTATATGTAAGTTGTCAGGAGAAGCTTAGTTTAGCTGTCCATCATCTGAAAATGGTGTGAAATACCTGAAGATAACCGTTGAATATCCAACCCAGAGACTATACTGCAACATGACCTGTAGAAACTTTTCATCCAAGAAATCCAGGAATCGATTAAAACTGGGTGAAATCAACCACCCAAGAAGCACCTGATATGTTGGGGGGGGGGGGGGTACTGAGAAAGAGATATACTGCAGTCTAATTATGGAACTACAAAGTGCTTCAGTAGGTAAAGCGGAACTGATAAAATTTATAATAATAGTAGAGGGATATCTAACAAAGTGGCCAGTGAGTGTACATTGTATGCTGCTTTGCACCCCCAAACATCCACCACTGCCTGTAAGTGTTTGATTGCAATAAGAAATACCACAAGGAAGACTAATGGAAGAGGAAATGGTAAGGTTTTCCTTACTGACTTTTTACAACTTGAAAGAACCTGTTTAATGAAGTGAGAAACGACCATGTCAGGAGGGTGACCAGAAATCAACTGTCATTGATCAAGTCGAGTCAGCAATCAAGTTTTATAAGATCGCGTTAGCTCCAGAATGATTAACACTCCTGTTAGAGATATGTAAAATATTTATGACATAAACATAATAAGCTTACACTAATTCCATTGTATTACATAGAACAATTTGAATAACGAAACAAATCACATTGATAAAATAAGTTTGAAAAAAACCCCATAGTATTCCTTACATCATTAGATTGTTATAGTAATATGATAATTCAACATCAGAAAATGCCTTGTAGGACTTGCTGGGTTTTCCTGTTCTGCCCAGCTTGCCAAACGGCCACCAGTTTACACCTCCCACTCAGTGATGATCTCCAAGAGCTTTACACCAACCGGACTGCCACTCTCTAAAGAGAGAAAGGCTTGTCAAGGATGTCAAGCTTAACGCCCTCTTAAGCAAATAGGAGCTTGTTTAAAGCTGCATCCAAAACCCCAGGCAGATAATGGACACATTAAGGAAAACCCTTTACAGTGTATTTATAAGACGGAGCAAATAAGAACAGCCATTTCATTTCAAAAACAAGGACCTTGTTAAGGTTTCTACCTTTTCCTTCGTGCTGCCTTGCTGATTGCTGTTACAGATCAGTCGGTGAGGCAGCTTATAACCAGTGTCTGGTTAGCGACCTGATGACAAACACCTGTCTCCCCCTCTACTTAAGTGGGAGTTCTATCAGTGTTCATTGCCAGGTCATTTCAGTCCACCATGAACTTGCTGCGGGAACGACCACCCATGCGCAAATGCCTCGACACGCTGCACGTCTGCACCATCTTAACGTTGAGTTGGTAACATCCGGGGTGTTTAGAGCTGAAGGATGTGTACGAGGGGAACCTCTGAGGTATTTAGCTTTTTAGTGAAAGATCCAGGTTCCATCCAGCCTCCATTTGAGATGCGCCCTGGCTCCTCTTTTTCGTGCGCCACTGCACGCTCGAGCTTTCGCTCGCCCTCTGGCGTTCCGAAAACGCCTCTGCGTCTCTTGATTTGCGGCGCGTCCCAAATTGGCGCACTTTCTCGCGCTACAAGCATATGTGAGCTGCGGCTCGCCTTTCCGCGTTTCGGAGTCCCCCCGTGCCTCGCAGTTTGGGAGACAGCACCTAATCAGAAATCAGCACCTCATCGTGCTTTTGGCACGTTCTCCCACAGTCCTGAATGGACTCCGCTGCCTCTTTCCCCAGCAGCTGACGGTGCCCGGGAGTCGCGGCTGGTAGGGGTCGCCTCCGGACCCTGGCCGTCAAATGCCGCTATAGGGTCGTTATCAGCGCCGATCCCCATATCCTGCCGTAAAGGGCAGCCCCCTGGTGGTCACTGCGGTTATTTGCGCATTGGGATTGCGCATCCCTTTGGGATGCAACTTAGCAACGCGCCCTTTTTCACCTTTTTAATTTTGAAAGGCGTTAGAGAGCCTTTTCCTCCTTTTTTCCCCCATTTTAGTTTGGTTATATATTATTTCCTCATTATTATTATAATACGCCGTGGGATACCTCGGTCCCGCATACTTGAGTCCTACCACATACCGTAACGGACCTTTTTTTTAAAATTTTGATTGATTTGTGTTGGGATGTTAGACATTCCTGCAGGAAAATCTTCCAGTTCTTTAAAATATAAAGTAGGTGGAGCTCAAACATTTGGGGACATCTGCAGGTTTGTGGTGCTCTTTGGATTTTATAAGATTTGTCCAGATGTAGTAAATGTGGTAGTTTTGTTTTCTGTTGCTCAGAGTTCCAGCCTTTTTTTGGCTTCTTAGACCATTTTTTTTTCTTTTTACAGTTTTGGATTATATACTGCTCTCCTTGGTCTCTTCAGTGATTTACGATCGAGTGTGTTTTGGCCTTGGATGGTATTTTGACTACAATTTGCTTTCTCCCAATTTGCATGCTTGTTTCTGGATTGTCACTTTCACAACTTGCAAAAGCAGCACCAACTCTAACTCTACTTGACTGCTTATAGATAAGTGAAAATATACAAACATAAGATATTAAAACATCTTTTTTATTATCTCAGTAGTCTGTTCATTGTTTGCTTCACATACAAAATTATGTATACTTACAGAGAAGCAGGGTTCAGCCTGTCATTAGAACAGATTCCCAATTAACAAGACACACACTAATGGCTATGTTCTCAAATAAAAACAGCCTCAGAGAAGACATCGATAGATTGTGGTACTGTGTGTAAAGATTTGCCAGGAACAAGGAAAATACACTGAAAAAGCATGCATCTGAAAAAAATTGTATTGGATACAGTACCAAGAATTTATTGGCCTCCCCTTACACTTGACAGCATCAACTCCACTTTATCAGGATGCTGCATCTGTTGACCCATCTACAGTTTGAAAAAGGTTGATCAGGAGAGGTTTTTGGAAAGGGTAGCACCTAAGAATCCATGTTTTGCAAGGGGAGCACGGTGAAAAGGCCTAGAAATACTAACGCTCACCAATGTTCGAATGAAGATCAGTGGAAAACGGTATGATGGAGTGACGAATCCAAGTTTGAAATCTTTGGGTCTATTTGACAATGTTATATTATGTAATTACACCATTGCTAAAACAAAAAATGTAATGGTGGCTTAGGACTTTTGCACAGTACTCTATTTTTGGCCAGTGTTGATCGCAATAGAAAAGCACCAATAAAATAATAAACCACACATTGCATATCGTGTGCATGCACATTTAAACAGGTGTGACGTATCTATGGTCTAACATAACTTATTTAGTGTTGCACGGTTGGCATAGAGAACAACAGAGAGGGTAAAACAAAATATTTTTTTATGGTTGACAAATGTAGACAAAGCTTTAATACCGGCCGACAATTAATTAACTTGATTAAATAAGGGGGATGTTTTTTCCCAAATGTTCTCCAAAAAACATTGAACAGTCTTAATAGTAAATAGTTCAATTTTATATCTGAAATAGCCCATGGGTCGTTTTATAATGATCTGGAATTTGGACACCCCTGTTTTACACCACAGTGATTAAAGTGAAATGTTAAGCCTTGGACACAGGGCACAGGTTTAAGCATGTCCAGTACAGGACTGGGTAGGGCCCAGTATTGACCTGTCGTGCCAGGAAATGATCTGTAGTCCCTGCAGTGTTGGGCCGGCATATTATACATCTCCACCATCTGAGCGCATTACACAGCTTTAGCTCTAAACATTTGTTTTAAGATTAACTATATGGTAGTCTATGTGCATGTGAATGATTGATTCTTCTTGCGCTGACAACATGACAACGTGAGCCGAGGGTCTGTGTGGTAGAATAAAATTAAAATGTTCTTGCAGTGAGGTATTGCTGCTACAAAAATTCTCACTTTATAACTCATCTCCCATAGCCTCGAGTGTGAAAGACAGAACACTGGCAACGCTGAATAAATATCACACATATTCTCCGTCTGAACCCTCCAGTGCTGAATTTAGTTTCTTTTCCAGAGTCAAACAGACTTCTTTGTGCCTCTCTCAGCAAGATCATTGACTCAGAAATACTGTGACGTAATAAAAATTAAACTCCTGCATAATCCACTTTAGCACCACCCTCTAGCAAAATGTTTGGAATTATTACTAAGTAATGACTTGTCATTTCAAACTATTAAACCATTATATTTGATTCCTAAGGAAACTTCAAACAGTTAAACATTCATGATTATGTAAATTGGAAACCGCCGTGTCCTGTTATTTCACAACAGCAGTCCATGCCTATGCCTGCTAATAAGACACATGACCTCGCATTTGTCCCGCTTACAAATGTGTGAAATGTACTGAATGTATTTGGATCTGATAAACTGTAGTCATTTCTTATATGGTGGTCTGTGGAAGCATATACTGCATGACTGGACATATTAAAGAGATGTCGATTAAGGTTTGTGTCAGGCACATGGAACATGTCTGACCTGGCACAGTACAGACTCTGTAAACACAAGGAATTCTGGGACTGTTAATGAGACAGACGCTCAGGAACGGACAGACAGTCCGAAAATGGCACCAGGAATATGAGAATGACCTTGCCCTCAGAGACAGCAAGGCGATGTCTTATAGTCACAAAAAGTAACTTGGACCTCATCTCGCTAGAGACGGTATGCAAAGCAGTTTGACTCAGCAGTGGGTTGCCAGTTTGCGGTGCTGAGTTGTGTGTGTGCCACTCTGTGACATTAAAAAAATTCAGATCAACTGTGCCTAAACTTTAGTACATACAGATTGCAAAATGGTTTAAAATATGTGGTGGGTTTATGTTTATTTATTACAAGAGCAATGCAAGGCCAACCAAACATTTAGACTGCTTTGATTGAATTGTAATTAACAAACTGCTGCCCTAAATAAAATATCAAATAATTTCTTTACCAGTGGTGGCATCGTTAATCTATGTACACTCTACAGGTTTGCGTCTGGTCTGGGTTTTCTCATTCACAACACCACTGCAAACACACAATGGCCACTATGACAACACATTTCCTTCTGCTAAATGCCTGGAAATGGTTCAGGCAGAGACAGGGGTGTACATTGACGGTGCTGTCTGTGTCTGGATGGTGGACAAATGAAACTATAGGAGCTGCTCATGTTGTTGGCTGAGCAAACAATCCTCTCTACTGGTGCTCTGTTTGGGCCGAGTGAATCAAAAAAGCGCATGTAGATTTTTAAAATGTAATAATTCTATTGGAAACACTACAGTACTTTGGCTGTTTAGTCAATACCAGTACACTACTGCTTCAGATGTACAGAATCCCATTGTTATACAGAAATGCTCAGAAATGCTTTCAGTTTAGAAACTCATCCTTGCTTTCTTTATCTCTTTGCTTTAATGTTTAAAACAAATGAAGTTTCTCTTCCAGAGCCCACTTTATGTAGTTTGATCACTTGCTGAGAGTCTATTAGGTATTCACATAAACTCTTGGGCACAAATTTAGTACTTGTATCCAAACGATATTCTTGCAATGACAACATTAACCATTAACTTCCAGAGTCTTAGCACTGACATTAACTGATAAAACCTGACATTTAATTAAATGATAATGTGCATTGATCTGGCTTTGTGCCCTAATACTGATTTAACTCATTTATATTCAACTTTAATAGTTCCCTGCTCACACGTTTCACTCTGCAGGTGAATAGCATTATTAAGCACGCTTTATGCTACTCACATATTTTTAACTCAGTCATTCCCACTAGATTTCTATGCAAATGTCTATGCAAATGTTTAGGTCTTAGGTTACATATTGTTGGCAGTTGGACACAAAGTCTTTTTGAGACTTAGCATATCGTACACTTTTCACACTCTTCCCCTTCTGAGAAGTGTTATTTGGCTGCTACCCATCCGAAAAAAAAAAGCCGTTCTAGGGTTAGAGGGATCTTCTAGGGATCTTCTTTGAACTGTAGAAGGCTCCACTTAGTATTATGCGTATAGTAAGTTTAGGTTTTTGCAGATGGTGTTGCATGAGGATGACCAGGCTATAAATACCTGCAAGGTATGTGACTGGATACATAGTTTGAGAAGAGGTGGTACAGTGCAGTGAATATCTCATTTGAAGTGTGTAAAATGTAAAATGTTCATAAGTGATTACATTTGGCCATGGCAAAGCCCAGAGTGTGAAAGAACATGCTCTGTATATACCAGCAGTGGCAAAAATCACAGTCTACAGGAAATTCTCCAGTGTCTTCAGTGTCCCCGGTTCAATTCGTACATCGGACTCTGTGCTTCAACGGAATTCGACTGTCACTGTGTCTGTGTGGGTTTTCTCTACGAACTCCCGTTTCCTCCCATCTGAGTTTCTGATGTGCTTTTAGTGCACGAGTGTGCTGGGGTTGTTCCTGAGCCGCCGTCTATACACTGGCCTTTAAGTAACCAGGATACGAGAAGTAAATGAATGAGTGAAGACTATACAGACAATGTAAGCCTCAAGAGCTTTTATTGCATGTATTACTTTAACAAAAGGAAACAGAAAAAAACCAACAGCTATTACAGAACGACATATTTGTAATGCAAAGTATAAACATCAAGAAACTTTTACTAAAAGCACCATGTGCAAGCTCTTATCGTGTGTACCAGAAACATTTTTGTAAATTACAGGATTACATTGTATGTTTTAGTTTCACAGTAAAGCACAAGGTTGAACAAAGTAGCGTCTGAAAAGGTTCTGCTCCCAGTACGCTCGTCAAACACTTTTAGGAACACGAAACAGTCAGCCCTCCTTATCTATGGGCTGTGTTTCCTCAAATTCAACAAACCTCAGATTGAAAATAATTGTTTTTTAAAAATCCCACACATTTCCAACTTGATTCTTGTACAGATCCTCAGCAAATCCTCAGCACTCATCTTAGCTTCAAATCGTCTTGTCTTTGTTGACATGTATTAGCTTTTTTGATATGGCATTTACAGTTTACTAGGTATATTCCTAAATCTAGATCTGATTTATGGGAGCATTGCATAGTTAGCAGTAGCAGTAGTATTTTAAAATATTGTATAAGGCACATGGTGTGTGTGTGTGTGTGTGTGTGTGTGTGTGTGTGTGTGTGTGTGTGTGTGTGTGTGTGTGTGTGTGTGTGT
>JAUZST010052015.1:0-24642 GCA_034779995.1 Parotocinclus haroldoi | reverse complement strand
TGTTCGAGTGTGTGTTTGTGCGTGTGTGTGTGTGTGTGTTTGTGTGTGTGTGTGTGTGTGTGTGTGTGTGTGAGAGAAGAATTGTTAACACCAAGAGCGTAGTGTTTCTCATGTGCTTCCTCACTGTAGGATGGTGGAGCATAGTGTGTAGTAGTGTGGTAGTTTTTTGTGATTAGTGCGAGCGTGATGCTGTGCATTCCTCCTGTCATCCTACATGCCAGAAGCAGCAGAGTCAGAGCTGAGTGGACGTTGGCATCATCGCATTACACAACCAGGCCACGCTTAAAACAGCCTTGCCAGAACAGTCCAGGCATGCTCTGTGCGCTCCAAGGTGGTGTCAAAACAAATTGGCTTAAGTGTGCCGTGTTTCACGGGTCTGTGGCTCCAGGGGGTGATTCCTTCCAGTCTGTGACGGACTGTAAAACCACATGGGTCAAATGCAGTTTGTTTGCCTTATTTTAAAGGTGATTAAAAACACCTACTTAAACCTTATTTGACTTTTAAATGTGTACTATGTGATTTTCAGTTTCATACAAATTCCAGTCTTTTTTTTTTTTTAAACCAGCACAGCTCTGCTGTTCAGTTTTTCACTGCACAAATGTCCTGGAATGTTTACAAACCACTGAAGCTTTCCTCAACGGACATTAAGAATTGAAACACGTATTTCTATAACTGAAACCATTCTAGTGCCAGCTGTTCCAATCCGAATATCAAAAATGTAAGTAATAAAGGTTCATATTTGTACAAAATGTTCAGTTTCTTGTTGCAAATGTAAACTGTATTGAAGTTTCTGATTTCCAGGCTGGAGGTTCTAATTCCAACATCATTTGTTCTGAATTCAGTGATAAAACTATTACTGAACCCGTTAAGTGACTGTAGCCTTTCTGTCAGCTCAAACAAGGCTGGATATTCTCCATTAATCTCTCTCATCAACAAGGGAATTCCACCTGCAGAACTGCCGCGCATTAGATTCTTTGATAGATGGCAATACAGTTATAGAAATCTCAGACCAGTCTGTCTGGCACCAAACATCATCAATCAATTGGTATCACTGAGATCACACTTCAGCCCTTTGGACCAGTTTCATTTGGTACTCGTCCTTTTTCTATACCCTGCCCAGTTTATCAGTTCCACTCGCCATTGTAGTTCTATAATTGTAGACTGTTTCTCTAAATACTTAGTCCCATTCAATCTGTTTTCTAATAGTCCGCTCCAGCACAGGTCAAGTACAGACACAGAACTTTAAATGGAAAAGAAGGTGGAGGGTACAGTGAGTGAACAGTGTTTAAAGACTCCAGCAACACCACTGTGTCTGATACACAGCACATTATTTTGCGTTACAGCCTGAGCCAGAAAACCACTGCAGTAGAGCAATACTTTCTAATATAAATATAGTGCTTTGTCTTCCAATTTCTATAATAATCTCTCTTCTCTTTGCATGGCAAACACTCATCTTCTGTATCCGCTCTGAGACTGGATCAGTCTTTGTCCACACCATTTGACCTTGCGACTTAAACGTTCGATCAGCATTAAATCAAAACGTTCTCATCTTTACGTTGATTTGTATCAGAACTTTGTCTGCTGTATATAATGTAAGAATTGTTACATACTACTGCCTGCGTACCCGGAAGTCTCGATATGTGGGCATGCTATCTGGGTAAGCTTTGTGTCAGTTGGTTACAGAGTTTTATAAATCAGAATATCCTACCTTTGACTTCAATGGAGGCGTTGGCGTTGGGAGCCTTGTCAAAGGTGTAAACACACATGTACTCTCCTGCATCTTCAGCTCTTGGTTTGTTTAGTCTGAAAAGAAGCGAGACATTCTTTTTATTTGTGATCGATATAAAAGTATTAAAGAAGATCTTCTCAACAGCAGTATATTATAATCACTATTAATAATATTGATCATTGTTTGCATTCATCTAATTTTATGTAGCAATACAAATTAAGGTCTGATATTTAGATCATCTGGTACTATTCTCCATTGGTTGTTGCAGTGGAGCTAAACGACACATTTACGTCAGTGCTTAAACATACCGCTCACCAAAATTCATGGATCTTTTCAAATGAATTCAGCCTTAAGTACTAATCTGGAGGTTGTGAGTTCAAGCTCTTACTGTAATCTTCAGCTGCTCAGCTCTGTTGTAAATCGCTCGAGGTAAGAGCATCTGCTCTTGAAAGTCCTCTTTGTTGCATTACTGTTTTTACACACTATGTGGTATTAAGTAGTCAAAATGGAACGTGGCCCAAAATGGTCACAGTCCCCTACACAAGTATTGGCACGCCTGAGGAAAGAGGAGTACAAAGAAATGTAATTAATTTGTTTTGGGTGAATTGGTTTAATCATCAGTTAAACATCTAGCCTTTAAGTCTGGGTGTTTTGGAGGGATTCTTGTCAAGAAAGCTTTATTTAAAGAATTTATTCACCTGTGAATTTAATACTACCTTTCCTATTCCTTCGTCAATAAAAGAGCAATTGGTCTTCTCCTAGAACATGGAAAATACAGAGGGGGAAATAAAAAAAAAAAAAAAAAACATTCCTCTTTACAGAAACTCTCCAGATCATCCAAGGTCCGCACTTGCCTCTTTAGCTCACCCACAGGTTTTCTCTGGGGTTTAGATCAAAAGACTGAAATGGCCATGGCAGAAACTTTTGTGATGACCTGGACATGTTCTGGATCACTGTCTTGCTGAAAGATCCAACTATAACCTCCAATCTGATGACCTGCCAAGCCTTCAAATGATCTGTCGGCTTGGAGAAGTTGCCTGGCGGTAGTTTTACAGACTTGGTAAATGCCAACCTACGCGCACATCTCATTTTAAACCCACACATATGTTGAATAGTATTTTCTGCATGCCACACTGTGCTCTACAGCCTCTCCTTTGCACATTTATGCATAGCACATCGGTTTCCACTCCTGACAGCCAAGAAGAATTATCTGTTGCTACAGTTGGCACAGGCTCCTAAACTTGACAGTTTAAGGTTGGAAAAACGTGGTCTGTTCTGGTGAATGAATTTCCTTCTGCAAAACACTGATGGTAGGATCAGAATTTGATGTAAACAGCATGGATCCACAGAACTCGCCTGTCTTGTGTGAAGAGTTCATGCTGCTGGTGGTGTAATGATGTGGGAAATGCTTGGCACACACACTGGGCCCCCCAGTACCACTCCAGCATCATTTGATCGCAACGCTCTGTCTGGGAAACATTTCTGTTTTTCTGAGAGCTCTAAGATGGTAGGAACTATGCTCAAGCCAGCTCAAAGTGAATTCATGACAAGTTGGTCAATGGCATTGCCAAGTCTGAATCCGAGGAAAACAGATTCAAAGCATATAGCTGCACCTGACAAATTCTTAGAAACCTCTATTATTATTTTAGTGACCGAAACTGAACAGCCTGCTAGGTCCCTCCAGAAGTAACCTTAGTATCTTTGCTTTCTTGCCATTTTAGGGCTTAACCTTCAGTAACAGCCTTCTTGACCTGGTCTTTAGCCAACGTTCCCCAACCATTGAGACCAGTGGAGTACCGCTTTTGTCCACCACATTGTTACCTTGTCTCTCACCTTCCCCCTGATTCATGTAAGCAAATCTGCACAGCTTTGTCCATTCTCTATATCGTTTCTTTTCTTTTCTTTCCCTTATTACAATATTTGATGGACTAAAGTATCTGGTGAGTGTTTATGCTCTTACCAATATTCAGTTATTATTAATACCACAGAGTTGGCAGTTGACATTTAAACACAGCAAAGCAGCAGGGGGATGCTGTCTCTCTGATGTACATGAGTTCAACCTAATTTTTGTTCCCTACTACACTGTACATGCCGTGCTTTGCCAGAATCAGTGCTGCTCGGGCACTCTGTGGAAATGCTGCTGGCATGACGCTGTCTGCTCGAGTCGTGACTGTCACTAGAGAATGACTCGCATGCAGTTTGGCAGCCTTTGCCTTTCAGAGATGTCGTTTTTAGCTGTAAAAGCTGTAAAATGGGTTCATTTGTAATCATGTTCCAGTAGATTGTTACATTAGAGTATGTTCTGGATTGTCTACAACTGCTGTATTGTCTGATTTAGAGATTTGTAAAAAAAAAAAAAAAAATATTCATAGAAACAGGCTACTTCAGAAACCCTGAAGAACTTTTATTTTTGCTCTCTATGTATCTGACAGATGAATGTATCTGCCAGTTACATAACCAAAATATTAAGCATTTCTTTATAGGGAACCTTACGTGAGCTCTGTGTTGTTCACTCCTTTTCTCGTATTTGGGATTTCCTCTCCGTTTTTCATCCAGAAGCTTTCTTGATGGGTGGCGTGAGCGTTGGTGAGGTTACACTGTAGCGTAACAGGAGGGTTGTCTTCCTGTGGCTTCTTTGCTGGCAAAATCTCCTGATCTGAGGAGTTTATCTTTGGCTCTGAAACAAATTGAAACCCATTCGTAATTAGAATAGGTAAAAAGTGGGTGAGAAATTATGGGTTACACTTGGATTTCCCTGTATAGTAGTTGTATATGACCTTTGTTTTGTGTTTGGTTACCGGTAAATAAAGTTACTAGTATGTTAGTAGTCGGCCAACTAGGTTGACCAATGGTCATGATGAAAAATACTCTGAGCATACTACAAATACTGCATTCTTCATAGTGTGCCAGAATTTGAATTACTGACTGACTGTTTAGCATTTTGCATGCGTTTTGGGATGCAGCCAGAATTTTAGCTCTGTATATTACAAGCATTTCTAATCATGTGTGATACCTCACAAATGTCTGCAGTGGTGTTTGAAAGTTTGTGATCACTGTGGAATTGTGTATATGTGTGTGTGTGTGTGTGTATATATGTGTATATGTAATTTATAATTTGAGAAAAATGATCCAATGTTACACATTTTTGAGCGGCAAAACTATGTGGACCTCTAAGATAGCAGTTAATGTCTGCATGGTCACAAAGAAACCACGGTGGCTTCTAAGCAACTAAAGGAGTCTCTCACATTGTCTTTTGATAGACGGTTCAGAAACACTACCACGTAACCAGTGCTAAGACTTCTGTCTATGAACTGGATCTCAAGAGAATGTGGGTCATGCAGCAAGACAGTAAAACCAAAAATGTTTTTTATAAAAATTAAAGTTTGTGTTTTCAAAATCCTGACCTTATTCCAATAGTAATGCAGTATGAGTAGTTTTTGATCCCACCAACATCCTAGAGTTTGACTGAGGGCAGTATTACACATGATTGATTCTGTGAGGTGACCAATCAGAACACGGCGGGGGCGTGTTTATATGAAAAATGCAAACAGCAACCTGTGAGTGTTCTGTTATGGCTGCTCTAGCCATTTTATTTAGTAGTTCTCCCGTCAACCTGTTAGCTGAGCTGCTTGCATTCGAAGCAGTGAGCGTTTGTCAAGGCATTCAAAGTTATAACCACGCCTTCTCTGTGTTCCGATTGGTAGCCTCAGAACCAGGCATGTAATAGAGCCCTCAAATATTTCAATAACTAACAATCCAGAAATAAATTAAAGCTGTTGTGTATGGGCTGTTCGACAGATTCCACAGATATTGTAATATTGGATCATTTTTATTTTTCAATTGAAAATAAGCAAGTGTAATATTTGCGCTCATGTTCAATTGGGTTCTCGTTATCTAAATTAAGGTTAGTGTTGAAATGTGATGATTAGTTCACATACTCCCTACATATAGAAAATACTTTACAATCTTTCAGACACCACTTCCAGGTATGACAAGTGCAAGCTGGCTTTATTTCTTACAAAAGATATCATTTTTACATTTTAACGCATACACATTTAAAGCATATTAAGGGACGAAAATGATCCGTAGGATTTAGCTTGCATAACCATTTGGGCACCTTTTCAAATGGTCCACTAGGGTCTTCTTATGTTATAGATGTGATATTTATAGAACTAAGTCATTTTTCCTGTTTTGTACCCTGCACAGATTAGCTCCTTGTCATCTAGAAAACAAACAAAAAATGAATTTGTTGAGGGGTTCCCAGAGCTTTGCGAGATATTGCATTATTGTACATACAGTATTAGAAAGTTATATTAATTCATTTAAGTGAAATGTTTAGGGATTCCTTTCTAGTATAAAGCACAGGCAGCATTTGGCGTTTGAATAAGCTGACACCAGAAATTGTGTCTATGCAAGGATTGGGCACCTCCCTCACTATTCCATGGTGGCACTTCCATAGCAACCAGAATACCCAGATGGATGGAAGGATGGAGAAAGGGGGGGGTGTAATCTTTTACACGCACATACATTAAAACTCCCCGATCACTCTCGCTCTGGAGGAGGAGACAGGATTAAGAGTGATTCCAATTAACAAACCTAACACCTTTTTTTTTGGAGATTGGCATGCTCATTAACCAAAGAGAATCAACCTCTCTCCCTTTTCCTCTCTCTCTTTATGTCTACACATACACATACAAGACAAAAAACGGTCTGTTCACGTCATTAAATTAAAGGAGTTCTGGGTGATTAGATCTGCTCTCTCTCTAAGGTCATTTCAAGGGCATCTGCTTTGAGGGAGAAGTGCAAAATCAATAGTTTTGGCGCTCTTACATCCCATGAAATGGTATGGCTTCCTAAACAAACCACTATTAATCTTAACACAATCTTTACTCCAGGCATTTGTTACGAAAGGTCAGAAAGTGCAGAATATTTCAGTCGGACAAAACTTGGCAGGTGTTCTTTATACCAGGGTAAAAACAGGGGTGATTTTATTCTATTACAAGATGTAAGGGAGTTTTCACGATACACGATATTTATCAGGATTCACAAATGTATCACACAAGGGGTCACGGGCCAGCCGGTGCCCACCCCGCAACTCTGGGCGCAAAGGGCAGGAACAACCCTAGGAGGGGGGCCAATCCATTGTAGGACGCGCGCAAACACAGTCACACACTAAAGGCCACTTTAGATACGCCAATTAACCTAACAGTGGTGCTACCCACCGAGCCAAAATGTATCAGTATACAAAAATACATTCATAGTGCCTACTTCTATATAAAAGTATTAATGTACATTAATTAGATTTATGCATAGTGTTTCCCATCCAATATAATCATCATTGTCAGTTCTTACCCATAGATTACGTAATAGTAACACCTTCACCTGTATTACAAGAAAATAGGCTCTCTGAATCCTTAATGTAATAAAGCACAAGTAGCTCCCAGTTTTATATAATGATGCATTCTGACATATGCTGAACTTATGAATATAATATAATAGTTTAATATGTATTGTAGATATCCTGGGGTCAAAAACATGCTTAAAACTTGCATAAAGCCATAGAGGTCATTAAAATAAATCTTATTGTATAATAAAGTATTGAATAATGTTGTTGAATAAAATAAGTTATTGAATAATGTATTGAAAGAGAAAACCAGAACACGATTATTGGCATATCCATGGCTTTTCATTTATATTTAACATGTATGTCATTCTGCAGACGCCCTCATCCAGAGCGGCAATCCAAGCAATTGTGGGTTAAGAGCCTTGCTCAGGGACCCAGCTGTGGCCGAGGTGGGATTTAAACCCTGGACCTTCTGGTCTGTAGTCCAGTATCTTAACCACAAGGCCACTACAGGCCCACCATTCACAGTCTGTGTGTGTGGGTATAGATTTTTTTTTCTTTTTTAGAATCACAAAAACAACCAGAGGACTTTATATGATGTGATTTCTCTTTAAGCTCCAACGATTCACATCCAATACTTACATTATGAGGGCATAGGAATTTGGCCATTAGCAGACACCTACACACTGAAACTACAAAACTAAGACACAAGCATGTACTTGGATGTTGTCCCACGAACAAGTTCTTTTCCGTAGGACTCCAACACACACAGTCCACTATATACATGTCATAATGCTGATCACATGTATATAATATGGAACATTAACTCTCAGTAATGACAGAATATTGCCTGTTTGGTTGCCCCACTTTTTGGAACGTTATGTAAACATTTCTATTAAGTGTCCTTGAGAGAGAATTTCACCCAAATACATCAGAGGTAGGAACTGACTCTTGAAAGGCACGTTCTTGTTAGCTGTGTAGCTCAGCGTGCCTTGAGTGCTGCTGCGAGTGCATTATTAAGGAATGTCTCTCAAGAATTCACAGTAGTAGCTGTCAGGAGTGTTGAGAATGGAAGAACAAGGACTCCTAATTTTGTAAACTCCCCAAAGCACAGTGCAGAGACGCCACACTCGACCGACATTCTGCATCGCTCTAGTGGTCATTTTTCTGAGCAGCATCCAGATTAACCCTCACCTCAAATTAGCACCTTAAAAGTTGGCGTGCGAGTAGCCGAGTGGGTTTCAATATAATGTCATTACTGATTTTGGGTAAACACGTACTCCAAAGAAGGCAAAGGGTCATACGGGTCACGTTTTTTTGATCTTAGCTTCGAGGTTGAACATTGTGACATATTCTGGACCAGTATTACCCTGTGTCTTCTTTAACTAATCATCCTTTCGTCACCGAAAAAAAATGCACAACAAACCAGGTTATGCCTTCAAAGCATCACAAGGTCTACGTGTTACAGACGGGGCACATAACATCAGGCTTTGAAATAATGAAAACGACCCACGTAACACAATAAACCGAAAGAAAACAAAGCCAAGATTCAGACATAATAATCTTGACATCCTCTATAAACCGAGTGACTAAATTAAGAAAACAAAATGGTAAGAGACAAAATAAACTGAAATCAACACCAAAACATGCAGGATGGACTGCTGTGAGGTGAGGACGGGCGATATGAGCTGGGGTATGGGAGCACACAGAGACTAAGATTTGGGTTTGTAGTCATCCCCAACAAGAAACGCGGGATTCAGAAGGTTTAGGGGTAAATGTCAGTTCGATGCATTGAGTTCTGCTCAAAGGAGAAAGCAAGATGATTTCAGCACAGCAAGATCAGAACTAGAAACAGAAATAAATAGACACTTTAAAATGTACTTTAATTATAAACATTTAAATATATAAGACAAAATAATAATGATTTTCCACCAGGCAGTGAGGTGCAGCATGAGACCGAGTCAGACACCTGGTTATGTACCCACTTTTACTTGAAATAAGGTCATCAATCAATTAAGAAAAGAGAATTATTCACAAAAGTTTGCTGTAATTAAGTCATTCCTATAACAGACATGTAAATGTAAAAGCACAGTTAATGCCTTATTAACATAGGATTTGATTTTTTTCAGATTTCTTGGACGCGCTTAGAAATAATCAAACTCCCAGACGTGTATTTTAAGCTAGCATTTAATGTGATTAGAATGTTGAAGTTAATAATAAAGTTAGTTATGTACGTGTTCATTGTATGTAGGCTAATCAAGGTTTCTGGTGGTGTTTAGGATTTTTCTAGCACAAAAACTTGCTGAGTTATTTGTGTTTGAATCCTGTTTTATAATCCTGTTTTATATTTAGAAGAACCCACTCCAAAGGGTTAAATGTTTAGAAGTATGTATGTCCTATATTATAGTAAAACAGAACTGGCAAATTTCAGGCCACAGGAGGTGCAGCTGCGTTAATTGTCATTTTATTAACTGGCACGCTAAATATGAGAAATTGGTTGAATGTGTCAGCGTGTTCGTTATGCCATTTTTTTCATTGTACAGAAATAATGAGTAGTGGAAACAAACCATTCAAACGCCGCTAAACACACTCCAACGCCTGAAATCGTACCCGTGAACTGATTATAATATACATAATAATGTAACATTAATTTAATACACAGAACATTCCTGCCATAGCATCCTAGTTGTTCTTCTTTTGGCTTTTATAGCAATTGCCCTAGCATATTGGTGCATTATTGCGACCGACTGGACTGGGTTAAGTGCATCGTCTTTAGAACATCACATCTTTGGGTTTTCTATTTAAAACTCCACTGTATATGTATAGAGTAGGAAGCCATTTGGGATGTGGCCTGCCTTTATGCTCAACCTAAGAAATATGGGTTATTTGAACCAAAGGACATAAAGCGTTAATACTAGAACTGCAAATGATTACAATAGTTAATTGCATTAATCACACCAGTGTTATTAAGTTGTTCACGTTTTGCTTGCTCATATTTGACACTAATGAAACGGGGCTTTTACAAAGCCATAAATGGATGCGTTCTCTTTTAAAAAGCCAAAAATGTGTTACAAAAATTAATTAGGCACTAAAAACAAGTGCAAGCTGTTACGGTTTGTGCCAGGCTTTTTTTTGTTGAGGCTAGTAGTGCTGTATATGATATGTATAATGTGTGAGACTGTAATTATTATTTTACAGACCTTGACTCTGGGTTCCTCACATGCTTAAGTAATAAAAATGACAGCCGGTGTTAACAAAAATGCTGTTAAGGCATTACTAATGTCTGAACTTGGGCAGCTCTGATTTATACAATTTTTGTATGCTTTTGTGTGTTGAGTGAGTGACGGTATTAAAGTCCATTTGGCTATCTGTGCTTATTGGTCTCTCCCTATTCAGAGACAGCTGTCTGGTTTTGGTTTTGCCTGCATGGAGTCAACTAAGTGCCTCTACTTGCAATATTTGCTGTGGGTAGTATTGACACCCCAGCTTAAAGGGTAACCAAATTCATAGGACAGGTGTCAACAAAATGCAGGAACACAGATTTACAAGCCATGCTTCACCGTGCCGTCCAGGGCAAAACAACATCTGCTAAGCTAAATAGCCAAGGAGTTCTACACATCTAGGTTATGAATTAAGATATCGTTTTGTACTCTAATATCTACAGCACAATTTGCCCACTCACTCTGCAACACGGAAATGGTGGCCTGAGCCCGGATCCAGGTCATAGCAGGGTTTTGGCGCAGGTCGTTGCGGCGTGGGTCGTTACTGGCCCGGCACTCGTAGGTCCCCGAGTCCTCGAGCGTGAGGCGCGTGACGCCCAAGACGCTCACGCCGTTGCTCCCATAGGCTGTGTTGATGGAGACTCGCCGCTTGCGGGCGCCGTCCCATAGCTGCTTGAAGGACTCGGCGCGGTTTATCTCAGCGTACCACCACTGGATCTCCGGCGTGGGGTTGCCGACCACGTCACAGTACAGCTCAAAGGTGTCTCCCGTGAGCTTTGTCTCAGACATGGGCGACTTCACAAACCCAGCTGGAGAGGAAGAGGGTTTTAAAGCGAGGGGGGGTTGTGAAAAGGAGGGGGGGGTGAAGAGGAACAAAATGAGGCGAGAGAGAGGAGAGGGGATGGGAAAGGCCAAGGAATGCAGGGGTGAAACAAAAGTGGGTCAGGTGAGAAAAAGACAAAAGAAGAATGGTCAAAAGCAAATCCATAAACTGCAAGCTTCAAATTATGAAAAATGAATGAAAAACATTTGAAAACACAAAACACTCAGTGCAAGAGGGTTAATGTACAAGTGAAAAAATGGAAACTTTTGCATTATGTACAATTTTGATTTACAAAAGAGAAATCATACCCACTCCCAGCATTACCAGTGAAATATTGAATTCCTCTCATAGCGCTAGTGACTTTTGTGCCACCACCATACATTTTAGATGAAATGACATTATGTAGGACAAGCAAAGTATAATTCCATATATAAATAAACTATCAGTAATATCGCAGCTCAGAAATAAAGCTGAAGATCTTAAATGAAGTGTCAATGAATTGGTCAGGTCTGGTCATCTTATTGGGTGCTCTGTCGATGGGTTAAAGACCTAAATACACTGCTCACATAAATCAGGAGCTATTTCAAAATGAATACAAATAGAATTTCACACGAACTGCTGGACAATCTGATCCTGTCCATGGCCCATCACCGTCAGTGTGTTTTGGCAGCCTTGGGTGACAATACGCCCCACTGAGCAGTCAATGTGGGGCGCTCTCATCCAGTCTGACGTGCTTCTGTTCACCCCCATGAATATGTCACTTACTAATCACCATAACTGAGTTTCCATCTTAATTGTGTAATCAAACCACTGTTTGACTTTTTCTTTGCTTTTCTGATGATTTTGAAATGCTTCTTTATAACTTATATTCATGTTCATTTTGAAATATCCGCTCATTTTTGTGAGCAGTGTAGATACAAAAATGGGGTTAACATATAACCTGCAGAAGAAGACCTAGATTAGTTGCTTGTATCAGAATTGCAATAACAATATGACTTTTGGACACCATGCACAAGATTATATCTTCCAAATTAATAGCCACCAGCATGGGCTGCTGAAATGTGGTAGAGGCAGTTGCATTACTATACTGGTGACTGTCCAAGGGCATTTTCCCACTGCTCAAGTGCTAGAGGTAGAATTCATTTCTCAGTAACCTAAGAAAAAAATGAAGCAAGCACAGTAATGGCAGCATATGACTGCATCATTATAAGCAGTCCGTTCCTTTCCCGCTTATCCTGTCGAAAGGCCACTGGGGTGTCCTTTCACCTAATCCAGAGATCACTGGTTACATACAAGAGGGCATCAGTGCATCGCAAGGTTCCATAAACTCATCACTTCGCCATGATGTTGCATCTAGGATTTGAACCCAGTTTCATTAATTTCCCACCGAAAGCTGCATCATTACTTATGGATGCTCGGGGGTGCAGTGGTGGAATTCACCATGATATGACCCAGGTTTGGGTCACAACACTACTTTCCAACTTTGGCTGTGCCTGAGGAATGGCCATCATCCCTGGCACCGCAACATCGACCCCTACCCAGTCCTGCAATAAACCGGAGTATTCATTTATTGACTTACATTCTTGTACTGCGAGTTCCTGAGATGGGCTTAGAGGAAAATGAAATCTGGTCATGGTTACCTTATGAACCACGTTTCTTTGTTTAACTAGTCGTTTTTTTAGAACCAGCTCAGCTGCCACATAATAATGCACAAAACACTTAGTGACCAAAAGTTTTTGGAGCAGAAAAAGAAAGGTGAGTTCATAGGTTCATAGCACCAGTCCGTGTCCATAGCACAGTAGGGAACACTTCCATGATAGACGGAGGGATGCGACATAAAAACAATAGCGGGTGACTAACAGCTTGAGTAAGTAAACGCATAGTTTGTTTATCCCTATGACAGCGTCAAATTATCCAGTGCTTCCCAGTTTGATGATGCAGGCTGCTTGTGGTCGTTTCTATATTCACAGGTCTATCATTAGAAAGTGTTCATCATATAATCAGACCTTGAGAACTTATAAGATCATTTATTTAGCCCTATATTTTGTGGTAACCACCTAATATAGTGTGTCTTACAGTAATTTTATAATGCCACTAAAAACGCACCGTCTAAACCAGCTGATCAGAGACGGCACCTCTATGACCCATTCCTGTCCTTACCTGACTGCGTTTCTTCCCATCTCTGTCATGGATTTGTGCTGGATTGAGCAGGGCAGTATACAAGTGTGTAAGCCATTTAAGTAAACAAGGACACAAAGCTGTCTTTTGATTTATTTTTCAGACCAAGCTTGAGTTATCCAATCCACCTATGGGCAGAGTCACAAAGTTGAAATACATAAAATATAGCAGCGCTGTCAAGCTTGGATACGTCTTCCTCGGGCTAAGCATCTGTCGATCTTGTCAGAGTGATAAAGTCAACCGAGCTGATATATTATTTAGAGCGTAAATATAGAACAGAAGTATAATAAAGTTTGAAGCTTTGTCGAAAGAATTTTAGAAGGCAAGTCCATATAAACAGCATGTCAATGCGCATACAGATTGGTGTTCTCTACCTGGGATCAGAAAACATGATTTTTCACATTGGGCCTCTCACACTCCTGATACTTTAGCTGATTAGTTAGTCATAAGTAATTCTGCTTAACATTTTAATCGTTTGTCCATTGAACACAAGTGACCGAACAGCCATCTTGCCTATGAGCCATGCTTGATTAACATATAATACTGATTAGTGTCACAACGAGAGAAAAGCTCCCCAAAATGTCATCAAATATACAAAAGCATCAAATGGAAAGCACGACAAATATAATCATTTTATACAAAAAAAATTATTGTACGAGCACGCATGAAAAAAATATATACACAACTAACACAAACACCGACACGCACTCGGTGCTGCTGTCTAAACGTTACAGCACCACGTTGGAAGTTTAGACGTTTTCGTTAACCTCGTGACTTCCCAGGGAATGCATTAGCTGCTTTAATTTTAAACTTAGTTACCTTAAGCCAGTTCAACCAATTTACATTCTGCGTGTTGCAAAAATCTAGCAACTGTGGAAAATTACTGTAGTTCTACGTACCATAGTTGCGAACATTTCAATTAAGTATGATTATGACCTTGATCGCCTTGACCGACCCAGTCCGTCAGACACCTTGTCACGCCACTGCAGCGGTGTATTAGGTTTTTTTTAAACAGGCAGGCCAATACACCCTCGATTCGATGCCAATTTAGAGTGACAGATTGATCTAACACACATGTCATTGGACTGTGGGAGTAAACCGGAGCACCCGGAGTAAACCCACGCAGACACGGGGTTATGCAGGCAGATCCACCCTGGGCTTAAACCCAGGCCTTCTTGCTGTGAGGCAGCGCTGCTACCCACCGAACCAGCGTGCTCCCCAGTGCCATTATAAATAATAATGATTAATAATTATAATAATGAATTTGTGACTGCACAGTTGCATAATTACTGACAGACCTATATTAAATTCAAATGGGTTAAAATATGCAGCAGTATGCATGGGTTAGTTTTTTACACCACTTGTATGAATTTCAGGATGTGAACTCACTTGAGAACGGTGACCTGAACTAATCCTAGTCCCATTTTAAATTTGAAGCAATTGCTCCCTGGTCATACGTTGTGCACTGGAATAGAGACCAACTTTTTGAATTCATTAAATGAGTTACTAATTAGAACCGGCCCTGTACTGGTAGCGTATTAATTCTCACCTCCCCACATTCTTTAATCTCCTGCTATTTAAACCTCTTGTTTGAAGCAGTGGGGGTAAAGTCATCCAAATGGCATTGTAGTTCTACATTTAAAACCTTTCACGTAGTGTGTGTGGACGGTCAAAACGGGACCGCACAATGGCATGCATCGTGTTTAAGTCATCCCTCGTTCAGCTCCGTTTGTTTGCATTCTAGCTCGGTCTGATATTAAACCTTTTTCCTGTCAAAATTTGGTCTTTTTACTCTGCTTATTGCTTGTCTACTTATCATTGAGATTTTACTTTTTGAAAAAAAAAAAAGGACTCGTAGTTCTGTTGGACTCTAGATCCAGGAATATCATTGGTGATGATGTTACTGCTAAGTTGAATATTCACACGCTCCACTGTTGTACTATACGATGCGTGACCTTGATATATTTGTGACACAGCACGTGTTTGCATCAGAGCAGTGAATGTTTGAAGCGCAAATGTTTTTAGTTCTAATATTCAGTACCTCTAAACTACTTGGTCAATGTGAGACTCATCAAAACATAGCGTTGTATTACACTCTATATTCCTGTGTCAGCCATTCCTGTGACAAATGCCTTGGGACTTTAGTCACTGAATGAAGAGTGGTGCAAAATTATGCATACAAGCTAAAAGGAAAATCATTGTGTAAAACATGTGGTGCATGTGACTTGCTACTGTCAGCACTTTATGGCTTATGAGAACACTGTCTGAATTCCATACATAATAACAAGTAGAAGGTTCTAACTGGTTTAAAGTGCACAGACATGCGTGTTACATTAACTGATTGCACCAAATTGGCATTGACTTGCGTTTATATGGTTATCTGACTGGTCTTGAGATAACCTTGTGCGTGTCGGGGAAATGACCAGGGAATGACGTGCCTCCAAGGACTCGAGAGTTGAAGTGGCTCTGTTTCGGACTAATATAATGTGCTTATTTTATTCAATATTTTATTTCTCTGTTGATATTTATTTAGTTGACCTTTTTAAGGTATCACTGCAGACTAGATAAACCCAAGAAGGATGGCCCCTTTTTGAATCTTGGTCCTTCCAAGGTTTCTTCTTTGAAACACTTGGGAGTTTTTGCTTGCCACTGTTACCCTAGGCTTGCTTAGTTTGGGACTGGCCTTTGCTATTATAATACAATCTAAAATTTTAAAGCTGCTTTAAGAGAATGCTCCATCGTTAAAAAAAAACAACAAAAAGATGCTCCATCACCGAAGGCACCCCTTAATAATATATAATACGGTTATAATACGGAGATACAGCATTCATTAAAGCAGGAATTCACAAAGCAGGGTTAGAATTCTTTTTAAAAAGGTTAAAGGACGAGTAATCAGATCTGATGTATGAAGCATTTTGAGAGTTTGGCATGTTCTCACCGTGTTCACATGGCTCTGTGTACTGGACTCGATGATGCAATTATGATTGTTTTTATTTATCTCTTAATGGTTGCCCAGTATGTGTTTTCAAGTATTACTACATACATACTTATTTGACTAATAAACTGGCATTAATTCATACGTATATCGCATAAGCCTCCCAAAGAGTTTGGGTCACTTTTTGAATCTTGGTCTTGCCCAGTTTTGGTACTGGCCTTAGATATTAGAAGATGAAAAAACAAATCTGTAAATGGCACTATATACTAAATAAATAAATCAATTTGACTTGACTTGGCATGGATATTCTCCAAATAAACCCCAAACTTAACAACATATTCATTATTCCCAACTTGTCTCCAGTGTTTCTGGGATAGAATCTGAACTTTCCTATAGATATAAAAAGAAAGAATGCGAAATAACAAAAAGGGGATGAGCTGATTCAATATATCACATAGCCTATATGTTTATTACAGTAGGTACACTTAATTGATTCAAATTTTCTTTAACTATGGCCAGCACTGGTCTCAAGGAGATCTGACTAAATGTTTTTTTTTGTTTCCTTTCACAATGCCTGAAAAGAAAGCAATCTGCCTGCAGTTATTGTACATAAGAAAATAAAATTCAAATGGGGCCTGTGTGCCTTATATAAATGTAAAACTGTTTGGATTTTAAAAGAAAAGTTCTATACATAATTACTTGATCTGACTAGAGATGAACCGGATGATGGGCCGGTGACCAATCAATCTTATATGTCCTATTCTGTGTTAGTCACGTTTACACAGTGCATGGCAGCGGAACAGACACGGCCACGAAAGCACAGTGCTTTTATTACATTTAGCTCACACATGTTTAAGCTTTTACAATTACAGCATTTAGCAGACGCCCTTATCCAGAGCGACTTACAATTAATACAGTCTTACAATCCAAGCAATTGTGGGTTAAAGGGTCTTGCTTAACTGTGGCAGCTTGGCAGAGGTGGGATTTGAACCAGCACCTTAACCACTAGGCTACCACAGGCCCAGACTTGTTAGATTTCAGTTGTGTTCTAAGTGATACTTGAACTACATTGTTCCCCTAGTCCTCTATTTCGGACACAGGCATGTATCCAGTGAGGAAGCTCTTCAGAGCGTAATGTTTGTAATACACCCACAGCGAAAATAAGAAGTTTAGGTCTCCAAAACCGTTTGAAATGACATATTTAATATATGAAATTTGACAAATCTGAAGAAGGCAGAAAAGCTAAAGCTAGTGAGTGCAGAGCCAGTTACAAACCAGCAGCCCCTGCTAAATTTAGAACTGGCTGTTCATAAGTTTAAATGTTAATATCAGCAATTGTAATCAGCCAACAAAATCTGTTCATCTCTAGGTCTGGCTGTACTTTTAGCTGCAGTAAGAATGTAGCCTTGGCCAGCATTTGAAATATATTATTATAAATTATGTATTCTGGCTTATATAGTGTATAATAATGACCAGTGTGCAGTATAGCACGATTCTATATTCAGCCAGAAAAAAAAATTGACACTAGCATAATTCTTAACTTGTAGGACACAATTGTTTAATATTTTATATTTGATTACTGCATGTACATTTTTATGTGAAGCAGAAGTATGCCATGGACCGCACCAAATTATTCAAACCCCGCTTTCCCCATGAAATGACGAGGCTCGTTTAGCTAAAGTTCAAGAAATGCGTCTTTTGACGTTACATTAGGTGGGATCCTAATATGGACCTTTGCCTCCCAATTCCGAAATATTATCAATACACTGTGAAATCTGTTCTGACAGCTCTGCTGGATCTGCTCCTGGAAGAACGGATCTCTCTATATCAATATCACAAGCCTGCTGTAGAGCATACACAGTCTGGTCTAGACGCTGCAGGGACATAAAAATATCACCTCGCTAATCAATACGCTCCTGTAGTGCAAACCCGTATTTCTGCAGTTTAGAGTCATCCCAAAAAGTTTAATGGAAAAAAAAAAAACAACAATCTCGCACAAATCACAAACGTGTGTGTACTTTTACATTTGGCTCGCCAACAATCTAGCTGTATTGTAAGCTCAGTGAGGACCCTATGATGTAGACGCCATTTTACCACGCCACACATGCATGCTGCAATAGAAATTAAGCTGTTCAATTGATTTCATTTTAATTCATTCACATCGTTTAACACATGCCCCTATCCAGAGCGACTTACAATTAGTAGAGTCTTACTAATCCAAGCAATTGGGGGTTAAGGGCCTTGTTCAGGGACCCGATTCTGGCAGAGGGATTGGAACCCTGGACCTTCTGGTCCGTAGTCCAGTGCCTCAACCACTTAACCACCACAGTTCACAGGATTAAGTGCTTACATGAGTAGTAGTACTCAACCAGTCCACCATTTGGATCATTCGAATATCGAGAGCTTTAACCATTTCTCTTTGAGCATATCTAAACCTAACCTCTCGAAACAGCCTGTTTGGAGGACTGTTTGTATGGATGACAGTCTCTATGGATGCCAGTCTGTATGGACAGCTGTATGACTCAATGTTCATGCCTGACGTTTATTCAAATGAGCCATAATTATATTCTTCCACAATGGAGACATCTGTGCATGTAACTGCACTCAGCCTGCAGAACAGACCAGACTGATCACACCAAAAAGTCGTCTCCCAAAAGGAGACAGGCCCCAGCTGGTTGGGCTCATATTTACCACTACAATGATGGGGTTTGATGTAGACTGATGACAGTCTAAAGAAAAACAGTAGCAAAGGGAATAACCTTGCTATTCCATTAGCAAAAGCATCATCTGAGCTTGGTAAACTCGAACAAATTACACTCCCAAGACTGAAAAGTGTGCTTTACCGAAAACGGAAACAAATAACCAGATACATTATCAGTAATGGAGATGTCAGAGTAAAGCGTAATGCTTTACATGGTGATTGTATTATATGAAGCCCTATACTAAAAAAAAAAGTGGACCTGGAGAACTGGGTCTGTCATGTACTTGATGTATGAGAAGATTTTAAAGAACTGCAAACCCAGCAGCCAAACGGCATTACTCAATATTACTCAACTACATAAACTAGATGCAGTCAAAATAAATTAATTTACTTGTTTTGAAATAGAGTTCAGATGGCAAATTTCCAGATATTCCCTAGTTCTGTTGTTTCTTATTGAAAAATCCTACATTCGTCCTGTATATTCAAAACCCTTGGGTTAACAGTTATTTCCACATCATAGCTTTTCCAGTAGTGGTTTTGACTTATAGTGGGATTTATAATGGGATTTTAGTTTGTAGAGTTGTATATAAGCCCGGGCAGCACGTGCTTCACAGTAAGAAGGTCCCAGGTTCAATCCCTGAGTGGAGCGGCCTGAGTAGTTTCTGTGTGGAGTCTGCATGTCCTTCTCTGTGTCTGCGTGGGTTTACTCCAGGTACTCTGGTTTCCTCCCACAGTCCAAAGAATGTGTGTTAGGTTAATTAGTGTCTCTAAAGTGGCCCTGTGTGACTGTGTGTGTACGATGTTGTCAGATAGAGGCCTTTTGTGTCAAACTAACTAAAATTGTGTGTACAATCCTTACAGTCCTGAAAGGGCTAATACCATGAATGAACACAACTTCTTGTTTGCGAAATGGATGCAAAAGCCAGCAGACGACACACAAATGCAAGAATTGCAGAGGTGTCTTAAAGTTTAGAAACTTAAACCGCGTACATTGTTTGTATGGCTAGGTATAATGTAGACTGGACAGTTATGGATTTTACTGTTTAACAGTTAGGGTTGTAGTCAAGAGCACTAGGGTCGAGTCGAGACCAAGAACTTTAGGAAGAGTACTAGCACCAGATGAAAATTGAATTGGTTTGTAATTCACTCTACATTCGTTATACATTACATAATCTAATTATTAGTACATACTTTTTCAGAAACTTTATATTTTATCAAAAATAATGACAAGTAACATATAGCCTAAAATCATTATTATCATTCTCATTCTTCTATTATCACGCTTCTCTCAGAATCACCACATGGGTGAAGATACAGAGTGAGTCAAGAGAGTCAGAGGACACCCCTTTACTTCAGAAACAAAAGGAAAAATGACACATCTGAATACCCCAGCAAGTAATGGGTGAATGGGTTTTAGGTTATGTCTGGAACATGGCCGCCATCTTGAAAACCGCCATATTGGATCAAGGGCAAGTTTTTTTTTCCAACGGGAAGGTGGTCATGTAGCATATCAAACAAGACAAGAATTGATCAGAAATCGATTGCTGCAGTCCGGTTTGCAGCATCCCTTGTGGTTCAAAAGTTATCAACACAAATTTCAAAAATTTGTTGTTTATCACAGGTAATGAACAACAAGATGGGGTTGACTATTCTCATAGACACAGACTTCAACAACCCACACCCGGAAAGACCACCAATTTCACACAGCACTGTTACATCCCTGATGCTGTGTCCTGTGATGTTTGACTCACCCTGTAGACAACCTCTATTTTATCAATTTTTATTATTAACTGTTAGAACAGTAATAGTAAGAAGAATTCCAGATTTTGTTGACGCAGTAAAGTAAAGGGAGCAGCTGGAAACCATCTGGCTATTTAAACTAAAACTTTATTTACTTTTATTGACTGAATACTGAAAGTAAAAAGCAAGAACTTGTTTTTTATCCCCGTGTTAGCCAATCTTCGTCCACTTTAGATTTGGGTATATAATGAAATGACTGATATGTTTAATTTGAATTTATTGTTGATTGTTCAGTATTGATAGTAAAAAAAATAGTTTGGGGTCCCAAGTGTAATGTTCCTATTCCTTCAAAAAGTCCTAGCATGAAACCGGGGGGAAAGTGATGAGCTTACTGAACTTTACGCTGATTTTCCAGATCATGGGGGCCCTGTGCCTGTAACCCCACAGATACTTCAGGGTTAACCATTTTTCCTCAAATGTGTCTGTGGTGACCGGCACAAGACAGTTAAAATGTTTTTAGCTACTTTCTCATTTTTATTACCAAAAAACTATTCGTATAAGATGTCAGATTTGTGTTGTCTAACCCTTGTGCACGTTTTTGACACCGTTCTGGTGGCTTGGTGGTTGGAGCCAGCTGCTGGAAATAGCAATCCCACAGGGCTTTGGCTCGTATCCTGGGTAGAGCTTACATTGTGAAGGTCAGCTGGTGCATTTACACAATCAACTTGCCACCCTATCAAGAGTGTTCCTCTGCCTGCAACCAGTAAATTCCAGAGTAGGTCCGACCCACCTCTGGAATCCTGATAAGATTCTGTATTTTTATTGACTATTGGCTAAAATCTGGAAGTTCCAGTATGCCTAATTGCTTTATTATGAACCACTGAATAAACAGTAAGTGCAGGGAATCCACAGATAGGTGAGAGGCAGAGGGTGTAGATGGACATAAATCCATTCTAATACCCATGCTTCATTTTTCAGGTGTCCTTAAACTTTTGTCTATATTGTGTATCACAGCAGAATGAAGCTTCCCTATATTCCCATCACAGTCTCCTGACCTAAACCTTTACTAACCCTACACTATGTGCATACGTATTTATTAGTGGTGTTCCGATCGAACGGCCACCCTTCATCGCCTGATTTCCGCGACGAAGCATGTGATCGGCGAATGCCCTTTCCATTACACTGCGCAGACGCACGGTGGCAAATCACAAACTGTGGGTCTGCGGTAACCTGGTGGTTAAGGTACTGTACTTCCCACCTCTGCCATAGTTGGGTCATAAATGTAAATGTGATAAACAAACATGTTTTCCGTGTGGAACTCTGTGTGAAAGTGATGTAAATTTTCATCCTGCAACACAAACAACGAAAAAAATACCTCGTGGGGGAAGCACATTTAAAATGCTTCAACATAAATAATTTAAATAAAATTTAATGTCATTTAAAGAGCAAACACTTGGCGGAGTATGGTGAGTTTTCGACGCTCTCTGCAGAGATCAAAAAGAAGGCGCCCGGTATTATCAGAGCATCCCTAGTATTTATATTATACTATATAATGTATGTACCATATCATTATAATTATGCTTCAATTCAAGGTCGAATGTTCAGTCTTCAGTGAGATAATAAACCTTATGAAGACATTTTTGGGCACTCGTGTCATAGAAATGCTAGCCTGTCACTGTGGTGACCAGGGTTTAAGTCCAGCAGTGCTTTCTATTCTGCCCGAACCACATGATGGGTTTTAGACATGACTGATTGTGTCTAAGGGAGATGAGGCAGGTCGAGAAATCAACCTCCCAACAGTCACCCTTGGCCGCCCTCTGTCCACCATGTCCCTGACCAGAAAAATGCATTAAAGGAGAGAAAACATGGAAATACAATAAAAATGTGTTTCAGCAGATGCTCTTATCCAGAGCGACTTAGAATCTTAACTGCATAGTCCAAGAAGCTGTGGGTTCAAGACCATGCTCAAGCTTGGCAGTGCTGGGGTTTAAATCTGGAACAAAGGCCAGTACCCTATCGAAGTCCCACAAAAACCATTTAGTGCTCCACTGCCCTTTAACTCATGTAAATGTATTTCTATTCAAGACAACTGCAACTAGTGAGGAAAAAAATACTGTACAAGCAACCAAATGGCAAGTCATAATACTGTAAATATTAGAGGGTTTAATCACATAAGTTAGTGAGAAATACCCAAGGCTAAATTTCATTAGGGAGAACAATGCTATTCTATTATAGTGTATGGTATGGGAATGGGTCTTCAGGTCAGATCAGAGACTCCATATGTTCCTCTTCCATTATCGTCTTTCCCAAAAGGAAATATTAGTTGTCCTTAGAACAGCAGATCGCTGCATTAGTGCTAATACTGCCTGTCAGAGAGCAGGATTGCTCAAACTAAAATCCCTTTTTTACAGCCCAGGCTCTAGCAGTCCCGCTTCACTCCTCCACAGTTCAGTGCCTCACATTTGCCTTCATGGACAGACACAAAGGGGGCTTTCAGAATGTAGGAAATCTTTAAACTTGCGCTTCTCATTTCGGATTAAATCTAATAACCGAATCTGTCAAACAGAAATATAACAGTGACTCAGCCAGTTTCCTCATTGGTCTGTCTTTGTTTCTGTGCATATTACAGCTGCGTCACAGGGAAGGAACCCTGGCTTGCTCTAAATCTGCTAAATAGCCAAAAGTATGTGGACAACCAAAAATACATTAAAAAAAAAATACTTGAGTATTAGGACGATTTTTGTCCCCTTTGCTGATACAACAGTAATATTGGACAACGAACTCTGGTTCTGATTAGGTTAACTCCTAGTTCTGGACAGGACTAAAACGACTTTAGGACTTTTTCAGGTGATCCTTTGTATTTCTGTGGTTCTCTGATCATTTTTAGTCCCGTTTATATTGCATTATAAATATTCACTATATATAATACTTATAGTGTACATCTCTGCAAAACACAGGCTAGTCAAGTGTGATCAAGGGGGTTATTTCACACTTAAACTTTAAGTGCAAAGTGACTTTAGAAAGGCTGCTTTCTTTAGGAACTGCCATAGGGTGCTACCCTGGTAGTGTCCTAGACTAGCAGTAAAGATACTGTACTATGGACCTGGAGATCTACTTCTGCCAAGCTGTCCATAAGCAAGAACCAAACAATGGGTTTGTGGAAGCTTTGATTCAGAACGCCTGTCTGATTCCAATCACTGGTTTTAAAGTCGGAACTTATTGATTTAATCACATTTGGAACACGTGTTGCACTTCAGTCCAAGTCATGTGACTCAAGTCCACACCACTGGGTATGACTGTATTTAGTGAAGCATAGTGGAATGGCCTGTCTGTTATTCCATGGGTATTATGTGGAACATTTTATTATTGGCTAACCATGTTATGAATTTCAGAAACAGATTTTTATAAATAATTGACTATTGTCCCAAAGGCAGCTAATTAATTTACTGTCATGTAACGCCATTTATCAGCTTTTTTTTGTCATATCTTTGCGCATTATTACACCGTTCGTGCCGTTTTGTAAGCTTCCCGCCTTTAATTTTGATTAACAAAATCAATACCCGTCATATTTGGCAACCAGGTTGAGCTTTAGAAACTGAAAGAAGTTGATATCCAGATTAAACGGGGTCCAAGGTGACACTTGGACGAGCATCTGAAACCTTTTGACCTTGCACTGTTCATCGAAATCCACACGCTCGCAGAGAAAATCATGCAACACAATCAATTAAACTTTAATGGACGAGCTTTCTCAAAAGATTTTTAGAGGCTCAGTCCAGCGCGGCATGCCTCTGTTCTAAGAATAGCAACATGCGGTGAGATGGACCAAGGCTATTTACAGTTCTGCAGATATCTGTTGCTGAATCTGGCCCTCAGAGAGACCGAACAGTTCCCGTTTGATGTGGGGGGGGGGGGGGGGGGGGGGGGGGGGGGGGGGGGGGGGGGGGGGGGGGGGGGGGGGGGGGGGGGGGGGG
>JAUZST010052014.1:0-47478 GCA_034779995.1 Parotocinclus haroldoi | reverse complement strand
ACAATAAATATCCAGAAAGCCAAATCCCTATTAACAATAAATATCCAGAAAGCCAAATCCCTATTAACAATAAATATTCAGAGCTCCAGAAAAGATTCAGGGGCTCAAGAACACTTCAAATGAGCTGGCTTCTCTGAGCAATGTCTTTTTCAGGGATGTCTCTGTTTATCTCAGCAAGATAATACCATGCCACATTCTGCACTTGTTACAATATCATGGCTTTGTATTAAGAATGCAGATACTAGACTGATCTCACGTGTCTCCCATCAGAAATGTGTGGTGTGTTGTGAAGCGCAAAATATGTTTGTTGAGCAACCGAAGTCAAGTAAAAATAGTAAAGAATTCCACCTACAAAGCATCAACAATTAGTGTCCTCAGTTCCAAACACTTAATGAGTGTTGTTAAAATGTGATGTAACAGTGGTAAATATGCCCCTGTCCCACCTTCTTTGGAGCATGTTGCAGGGATCAAATTCAAATTGAGTAAATATTTGAAAAAAAAACTATCAAGTTTATCAACTTGAACATGAAATATCTTGTCTTTGTAATGTATTCAATTAAACATAGGTTGAAAAGGACTTACAAATTGTATTCTGTTATGCTGGAATTGGGGTTGCAAATCTCGGCCACTAATTGGCGATGCATAACTATTTCACAAAACTGTTAGCATTCACAAATTATTAAACAAACGTGTTCTGGTGTACCTTTGTCGCAGTTCAGCCTCTTTGCCAACTGTCTGCTGCAGCATTTTGTTGTGGCGCTCAAGAAGTGTGTCATGTTCAGTCTGCAGCTGCTGAAGCTCTGCATTGCAGCTCTGCAGATTAAGCTGACTTTCTTGGAGCTTTGACCGCAACTGCTCCATCTTGCTTTCCATGTGCTCCCTGGACAGTGCAAAGCACACAGATAAACAGATCAGATATGCAAAGACCCTGCAGCATCCCGTACATGTAGCCCAGGTCATCAGTGACATTTCCTTCCAGTCATTGGCCTATGCTGTTGCTATTCCCACATGCAGAAAGACTACCATCCTCATCCTCTGGCCGAAGTGCTCTGCCCTGTTGCAATCAATCCCATTATAATGAAACTGGTTCTCAGTTGTCCCAAGACAAGTTTGACTCTAATAAACTGACTGACGACACTATTTCCACTGCTCATTGTTCATTCTGCCCTCACCTAAAACAATAGCTACATCTTGATGCTGCTATCATTTTCAGCTCAGTTTTCAACACAATTACCAAGCAGGTGTGAAGGTTCAGTGACCTGGGATTTAGCACCTCCATGTTTAACTGGGTCTTGGACCTCCTTACAAACAGACCCCCAGTCGGTGATCATCCAGTCTCACACCAAACACTTGTGTGCCACAAGCATGTGGCTTTAGTCCTCTGCTCTTCTGCCTGTTTAGCCATGGCAGCGACCCCCTGCATAGCCAACATCATCAACAGGTTGCTGATGACACCACTGTGGTCGATCACATCAGTGACAATGATGAAACTGCCTATAGGGAGGATATCCACCAGCAGGCAGCATTGTGTTAATACAATAACCTCTCCCTCAACACAGACAAGATCAAAGAGCTCCAAACCAAACACAAACACACTGTACTTATGCAACACTATTCATAGTCATCATTTACTGTATATCATACACTGAATGCCACAATCCCAGTACACATTTATTCACTATATATGCTGACCACAGTTATGTAAAGAGATTTTCACACAAGTCCTGAAAGTATATAAACACAACACAATTAAACACATCAGACCAAAATATTAAACTTGGTTATTTATTTAACCCATGAAACTCATCCAGTATGTTAACCTTTGCTTTTAATATCTGACATAATCCCCTAATGTAGTAACAACTGCAACTATATGTTTTGGGTAACTGTTGATCAGTGGGGTAATTTTGGTCATTTTCGAGATCACTCGATGAGACTTGCACATATTTAAGAGATTTTTTAATAATTATTTTTCAAACTTTTATCGCATTTAATAAGTATTTAATTACCTCCAATTCTGCACTCATTATCTGTATAAAAGACACTTGTCCACACACACAGTCAATCACAATCCATCATTTGCACCATGCCCAAGACCAAAGAGCTGACCTCTATAATTGCAAACAAAAGTTTCTTTAGAACTATTAAGTTCTGTATTTCTATTTTATCAAATACTTATTTTATAAATACAATACAATGCAATTAATTTTTGAAATAAAAATCATACAATGTGATTTTCTGGATTCTGTTAGATTCTGTCTCACACAGATGATGTTTAAGTACGTTTAAAAAATTACAGACCTCTATTCTTTGTAGGTGGGGATACATGC
Organism: Parotocinclus haroldoi; assembly: GCA_034779995.1. NCBI lineage: Eukaryota > Metazoa > Chordata > Actinopteri > Siluriformes > Loricariidae > Parotocinclus > Parotocinclus haroldoi. Next base: position 45,148 of record JAUZST010052014.1, on the reverse strand, counting down.
AATATCGGCACTATATCAAATACTTTCTCCAATGTTTGTACATCTGAAGTATATATTCTGTGTATGTCATGTAAAAAGGTCAACAATGACAGATCTGCTATGGCATACAGGGTGAGTCAAAGCAGGACACATTTCAGAAACGAAAGGGAAAATGACATATCAGCAAGTAATCTGTGAGGACACCTAACTTTCAGGTCATTCCAGAACATGGTTGCCATCTTGAAACCCTCCATATTGGATCAAGGGCAAATCTTTCCCCAAAGGGAAGGTGGTCAACACAGAAAATTAAAAACACAGAAAAAAAAATAAAAAATTGTTGTTCATCGCAGGTAACTAAGGATGGAATTGAGATCATGTGGTCCGGGAAACGCAGCTGCTGTATCAAACAACCGACAGACTTCAACAATCAACGCCCAGAAATACAACCAATTTCACACAGCACTGTTGCATCCCTCAGCCAAATTGAGAAAAACTGGGGCTATGCACAACATGCCATGTAGAGGTCATTCGAAGACCGTCACTGACAAACAAACTTTTTATGTTCCCTGATATTGTCTACGTAGTATTCAGTATTTATTTGACAAAATGTGCCTCAGTTTAGCATTTATCCATTTTAGTGTGCAGTAAGTAGCATACCATTTGTCTTGCAACATTAAGTACCTTTGACAAGTAAAACAAACCAAAAAAAACCCCAACAGATTAATCCAAAAATAACAATAAATGTATTTAAAATTCATAAATTAATTTAAAATGGTTCTCATACACACCATAAGAGGATAACAATCTTACCGCTCCTGTTTGGAAAATTCACCATCACTATGAGCAGAAGTTCTGTTTTTCTGTTGCTTCAGAACATTGTGGACCCGCACCTTATAACTATCAAACTCAGACAACGTTGATTGGAGTTCAGCCTACAAATCCAATTAAACACAGCAATTTGATAGTATTTTCTCTGTTTCATTACAAGAGCATGTAAAAGATGATTAAGCAAACAAAAACAGAAGGAAAACTTTAACACCAATCGGGTTTTATAATAAAAAACAAATCATAATTTCATGTTTCATGTCAACTTTGGGCATTTTCTGCATTATTCTGTAGCAAGTTACAACTATTATGTTGTTTTAATCTTATTTTTGAACTCTGGTTAGGTTCAATGAGTTCTTTTTTTATATGAATGCCTATTTTAATTATACTCATCGCCAATAAATAAAGCACCTAGATAGAAATGTCAGATTGCTGCAAAACTCTGGGCACAAAAATGCTTCTTCCACTGTCCTATAAAAATCCTCTCAGAGGCTACTTTTGGGTAGAGACCATTCACTGCTAGACATGAATCTACGACACATTCAGTGACAGCCCAGATAGACCTGATCCGATACAAGCATGAACAGCAGCCACAATTTAGTTGTCCACCACCCAGACGCAGGTGGCACCTTCATATGCATCTCTGTCTGGGCCACTTCCAGGTGTTATGTATATATGTTATGAAGGAAATGTGTTGTCATTGTGTCTGCTTCAGTCAGACAGCTAGCCACTGTCGCCTTTGTTTGCACTCGTGTGGTAAATGAGAAACCTGCCTGGGTGCAAGATTTATTGTCAAAAAGTTTTCCTCTGTAAACATATCCTTAGCTTTAATACTGTAGTTACTTAAATATACCATCAATACACTGACATATACAAAGATTCATTCGATTCCAACAACTCCTTATTGGTGATTTCTTTTCTTGGCAATGAGCGTATACACACTGGGGCTGTGGATCACTTGGAGAGCCAAATTATAATCAGTACTAGTTCTATATGAATTTTAAAAGGTTCATACTTAAATTACCTTTGCAGAGCTCAGATTGCTCTGTAAAGTTGTCACTTGTTCCTGGTAGGAAACAACAGTCTTCTGATGTTGATCACACAACAATTTTATCTTCTGATTAAGCCTGTGCTGATCTGCGGTCAGTTCACTGCACTGAATCTGATACATACACAGACACACACACAAGCACAGATATGAAACATTAAAAAAATCATTTATGAACATGTTTTACCACCTAAAATTACATTATTTAATTAATACAGCATCTCCAAAACTATAGTAAAATATAGTTGTAAAGCTAACACATTGACATCTTAGCATGAGTAATTCTAAGAGAATAGATCAAATTAGTCAGAATACAGGTAGGGAAAAAATACCCCTCTCCAAATCTATAGGGTGCTGCCTAGACCATGTACAGTGGTACCAGTGGTGCGTTTGTTTTTTTTTTTAAGTTCATGTTATATATTTCTGCATAAACCTAAAACATAAGATTTTAACATCTGAAGTCCTAGTAGTAGATGAAGAGAGAACTCAAACACACGAGACTATATATATATATATACACATATATATATATATATATAGGCAATTATTTATTTATTGAGGACAACTATCTAACACAACATATCTGTGAGTGACAAAAATTAGTGAACCTCTAGATTAACAGCTAATTGAAAGTGAATCGAAAATCCCGTGGCAATCTGTGAAACTCTAGTGAACTCCATGCTTAAGAGAGTAAGGCAGTGCTGGAAAACAATGGTGGCCACACAAAATATCGACACTTTGGGCACAATTTGGCCATTTTTACTTTATTTTAAGGACACAGTAAATGTTATATAAAATGTAGCCTGAATACATTACATTATATCAAAGTGTCATATCTTCAGTCTTATACCATGAAAATATATAATCAAATAATTACAAACATGAGGGGTGTACTTACTTTTGTGAAATAATTTAATCACTTAATGTATAAGAGTGCCATGTAATGCACAACCACGAAAAAGTATATAACAAAACAATAAAATAAAAAAAATATTTTACAATAAATAGACTACATTTTCCACTCTTTCTTCTGTTCTCCATCTCATTGCACCAGTTACACTACTTCCAGCGACCTTACTAATCATCTATGGTTGTTTTTCTTCTTTTGGTTGAGATACCTTCACAAGCCTTTCATTACTCATCATTACTCAAGAAACACTGTTGTACTGAGAAGCTAGGCAACTGGATTGTCACAATTTATGTTCAGGGTTAAAAAAGTGAAACACAACTTTAATGAACAGCAAAAGCAAAAATTAAGAAGGACCATTCAGACAAAAACAGTCAGATTGGGATGTGAGAGAATGTTTTGTGCGGTATGTAGGAAAATGGGTCACAACACCAATGCTAACGTTTGGCAAAAAGGAAGGATTGCATTTGAGCACACCAAAGGCCATAGTGGCACGAAAGTGGCTGCATTTGCAGCTGTATCGAAGAGTGCAGTCATATGGGTCAATCAGCAGTGACAACAATCCCAGTCTATGGAAATTCTGGAATTTGTGGCAGTGTAAAACGCTATTAGATACATCTCATTCACAGTTTCTCTGGTGAGTATATTAAGAATGTAGACAGCTGGAAATAATTTACAAATCTACAAATGAAAAATGATTAAAAGCTATAAATAATGACTACACCTTTAATGTAATGCTGGAAAACAAAACGTATAGTTTTACCTTATAATTCTCCAACTGCTGCTGACTGGCCTCTAGTTCCCCTCTCAAAGCAGTGTTTAAGACCATCTGAGATGCTTCCTTTAAAAAAATCAATTAGTACAAAAATACAAAAAAAACTTACACACTTAACATTCAAACTGGATTTTCTGTTTCAGTTTCTGCTGTATAAAATATTATAGCTACTGCTTCAGAACTTTATGAAATTACAAAAATCTGCAGATGCCTTTTATTTTAAAATGACACAAACAGAAGCTCGCAATTGCAGTGGAGAAAATAAGCATTCGATACACTGCAGATTTTGTTTTCCCACCTACAGAGAATGAACATGTCTGTAATTTTTATTATAGCTACACTTCATCTATGAGAGACAACAAAAATCCAGAAAATTACATTGGATGATTTTAAAATAATTGTTTATTTTATTGCACAAAATAAGTTTGTTTGTTTATTTTGCATCTTTAATGTCGCTATCTTAAAACTAGTCATACATATACACACATATATACATATACACACACATATATATATATATATACATACATATACACACACACGCACATGCACGCACATGCACACACATGCACACACATGCACACACATGCACACACATGCACACACATGCACACACATGCACACGCGTCAATGCCAATTTAGATCAATTAACCTAATGTGCATAAACCCGGGATCTTCTTGCTGTGAGGCAGCGCTGCTACCCACCATGCTACCCGCATAAAATGTATATTTGATACGATAGAGTACGAACAGTTCTTCACCAGGTTTGCCAACACTGCATTAGGGATTTTGGCCCACTCTTCTCCAGATCTTTCAGGTTTCAGGGCTGTCACTGGGCAACATTTCGGCTCCCTCTGAAGATTTTCTATTGAGTTTAGGTCTTCTTTTATGCTTCTTACTGAGCCAATCCTTAGTGTCCCTGACTGTGTGTTTCGGGTCATTGTTATGCTGGAAGACCCACAACACATATTTAATGCTCTTACTGAGGGAAGAAGGCCAAAATCTCACAACACATGACGCCATGCATACTTTCTTCAATACAGTGCAGCTGTCCTGTCACCTTTGCAGAAAAGGTATGATGTTTCCACCTCCATGCTTCATGGTTGGGGTTTTTTTTGGGGTTGTACTCATATTTCTTCTTCCTCCAAACACGGTGAGTGGAGTTCATACCAAAAAGCTTGATTTTGGTTTCATATGACCGCAGTATCTTTTCCCATGACTCCTCTGGATCATACAGATAGTCATTAACTTCAAACGGGTCTGGACATTTGCTGAAAAACTAACAGTTCTGTGAGAGCTGACTTGCTGGTTGGTAGGTGATCAGATGCTTATTTCATGCAATAAAATGCAAATTCATTAATTATTATTATATTTAAAAATCATACAATGTAATTGTCTGGATACTTATTTGCATAAACAACAGAGAGGGAGCAGAACAGATAGAAAGGTATATTACCTGGAAGTTAAATAAGTTGAAAAGTTGAAATGAACTTATGTAAAGTGTAGTGTAAAGTCTATCGCACACCAGCAGCAGCACCGCACATTGACATAAACATAATCACGTGTGACGAAGATGTGATTTCAGAACTCACTTCCTTCTTGGCATCTGTCATATCCTTTTTGGCTTTTACCAGCAGTTGCTTCAGCTTTGAAGCCTTCTCCTCTCCAGTATCCACAAGATTCTTCAGAAATTCTGAAGTAAGTATTAACCAACATCACTTGGTCAATAAAACCATCCAGTCATATAACATTACTTTTTAAGAGCTGTAGTTGTTTTCATAAAGCTTGATAACTTAACACTCTAAATGAAATAATATCTAAACTTTGACCAAGTAGGGCAAACATGTGTGATATAAAAAGCACAAAAATACAACACTCCCCATTGATTAGTGCTGTCCCCTGCCCTGCCAATAACAACAAAACAATAAGGAACTACATGGACTGCAGCACTTTAAATTGGGTTGGTGTTGCAGCGCCAAGGGTTGATCACCTTATGTGACTGCAGAGGTTGGTTAGAGAATTCCCAGTGACTGACAAATAAATGGATAGATAAAATTTCAATAGCAATACTTCAGTTTCTCAAAGCAAACAGAGTTATGCACATGTGATTCACATTAATAGAGCTGTTATGTGAATTTTGCAGTAGTGATACAATAAAACATTCTCATTTCTTAAATTGTGCAGGTATGCACAGAATAACACAAGTACATTTTTGTTTGCCAAAAAAAACTGCTATGGCTTTAGCACAGCTTATGGTCATTTGGAGTGAAAAGCATCATATAGGTCAAGCGTCAACAAAATGGACCTAATAAAATTGTATGAAACTTGCAAATATTACCAATTTCCTGGGTCAGTTTTTCCTCTTTTTCTCGTTGAATAAGTGCTTGGCTTTCGTACTCCTCCTGCAGTTTGTTCTTTACAGAGAGCTGCTGGTTGAGCTCTTTGACTAGCCGCTCATAATCTGCCATCTCCATGTCCAACAGTGTGCTCTGCTGGGCATCCTATAAAAGGAAAAAATAAATAAATCACATATTGATGCACATGCGCACACACAGACACACACAAGCTAATTTTCTTAAAATTCTTATAATCGTATACATTTCTTAGATGACTGATCCAAGAGAACACTGATTATGGAAACTACCAAGACAGAAACGTCAACTTTTAAGCTCAACAAAGTCTGTATGGCTACGTTACAGTCTTTGCATGTGACAATAGCCCCTTCTATCAGTGACCCACTGAGTCTTGTTTAAATTTGTGAAGCCATGTGGCAAATTGTTTGAAAACTGCTTCCTAGTACACCCAAATTCTTAGGGACAATCTGCAACCCCAATTAATATGGAGAGCACAAATGTTGATTTCAATTTAGCAAACAAACAGTAAGGACACTCAGATTTGGTCTCTCTTTCACCCTAGTGTGTTTCATGAATGTGTTTGTGTGTGTGTTTGCATGGTTGTTCCTACACAAAATATTATTTTAGACTCAAACTTCTATACTTTGGTCTGGTGTTTTTAAGGCAGAAATATTTTTCATATTCATGAGCTTTTTACAGTCAAAGAAAAGCATGACAGTTCACTTAAACTAAAGGCACAGGGAAACAGCCATAGCACTTGTGATGTGTACCTGCTGTAAATCATAAAAAGCACATGGCCAAAAGTTTTTTGATAATGGTTTGATAGATGACACGCAATAGCCATGTTTGTGGGGCGCATTTTTGTGTCAGAATCTAAACATAAACATCAGTTCCTTATAAAGGTTAAAGTGTAGACAAATGAGTAAACAGAGAAAGTCTATATTGCATCCTTTTAAACATGCCTTTCTAAGTTGTTCCAGCTCCTGCTCTGTCTGCTGCAGCTGCTGCTTTTGTTTGTACAGTACCGTTTGCAGCTCTTCCACTTGCTTAACAGCACAGTTGTAGTCCTGAAATGACACAGACAACGTACTATAAAAACACAATGTAGACAAAATTGCATGAATAGAACTTCACTTGCACTGGGCGGTCTGTGCTTACAAAACATGTTCACTGGGCCTAGGATAATACGATGGTTACGCAAACAACTCTGCAAGCTATACATACAATGGTATATATGTGGTATATACACATGGCTAAATAATCTAATCAAATCTGATCTAATAATCACATGGGTAGAGCAGATGATCATAACTGCTGTATGTATGTTAGCTCGTCTTCACTCCAAGTGTTACATCAGCCAGTCACTCTTTAAATATCTATGCGAAGGCACAGAAAGGAATATTACCTACTACTGCTCACAATAATAAGGGGATATTTCAAGATTAAAACTAAGTGGATCCCTCAGGAAATGCTGCACAATTCGATTCTGTCCATCACCGTCAGTGTGTCTTGGCAGTCATGGGTGATCATACACCCTACTCAATTTCAGCAAGTTAACAGTTGCCATGTTCTTCTAAAATGGTTCTTGTTTCTTTTCCTCAAATATATCTTTGGTGAATATGGACTGGTGCGCAATTCTCACTCAAAACTTTCCTGCTAGTAATGCGAGTGGATCCCGGCCTGGTAACCTGGATCTCCAGCTACCTCATTAACAGGCCGCAGTAAATCAGGCTGAAGGACATCACGTCCGACACTGTGATTAGCAGCACTGAAGCACCCCAGGGAACGGCGCTCGCCCCCCTCTTCTTCACCCTGTACACCGCAGACTTCTGCTACAACTCAGAGCTGTGTCACATCCAGAAGTTTGCAGATAACACAGCTATTATGGGGTGTATCAAGGATGATAAAGAGGATGAGTATATGAGCCTAGTGAAGGACTTTTTTCCAACAGGAATCATCTGCAGCTCAGTATCTCAAAGACCAAGGAGCTAGTCATTGATTTTGGGAGATCCAGACCAACACAACGAGCAGTTCTAATTGAGGGGGTTGAGGTGGAGGCTGTGGATTCCTATAAGTACCTCGGGGTGTGGCTCGACAGCAAACTGGACTGGTCCTGTAACCCTGACCACCTGTACAGGAAGGGACTGTGCTTTGCACAGCTGGCAATTCTATGCACTCTTCCATTTGTATTTCACAACTCTTATCATAAAGGAGCCAATCATTAAGCAAAACACCATGAGAATGCACAGCTGACCTGGATTAAAGCCTACAAAGTTAATTCAGTTTTGAAACCATACAAACTTCTCAACATTTTGAATGTCCAAAATTTCCAAAACATCAGTGATTAAATATACTGCTTACAAAAATTAGGGGATACTTTAATATGAAGCCTCCCATAATAAAATATCCTTTAATTTTTGTGAGCGGTGTAGTAAGGTGCTTCAAAGATGCATACGTTTTTAAGTATTTTCCCTGCAGACAGTGTTTGTTTGATTTCATTTGATAAAATAAAGAAAAGGTAATTTAATTTGAGTTGCTCAAACTTATTCAAAGCATATGACTGGACACACTAAAAACAAACATACAATCTCATTAGAATTTAAATGTAACACAAAATGTTGGGTATTTTCTTTTAAAGTGATCCTCACAAACACATAATGTACCTTTGTTTTTTGTTCTTTTAAAAGCATTTCTGCTTCCAGGTCTTTGTCCATTGCAGATTTTAGCTTGTGTGCCTCAACAACTTGTGCCTGTAGCTGCTGTACATTACTTTGGAGAGACTCAGTACGGGTCATCAGGTCATCCCTCTCAGACAACAGTTGCTTATGCTAAAAAGACATGAGATAACAGTTATCAATGTGTCCTTCTGTAAAATTAGATTTTGAATTATAAAACGGACAGTTCTGCTCCTAAGATCTGATTGGCTGAGCTGCGCTCAAGGCGCACAACAAAGACACACGTATGACCGCCCCACCCATATCAGTGCATCACCAAATTCTGTCAGGTAGCATCTTGGACACATTTAAAGTACATTTTGAAATATTGGGTGGTTTAAACATTGACATAAAGGATGAAGATTGGGTGGATGAATGGTGGAGATTGGCAGAATTGAAGACAGTAAAAAAATCATGAAGACATGGTTAAATTAACTACGGTAACATCAGAGTTAGAAAAACTATGTAATGAAAAAAGCACAGTTAAACAGACAATTTTGGCTGTTTGCTGCTTTCAGACCTGACGTGGTGAGGAAAATATTACTTTTAAAAATGTCACCAAAATTAAGCTAATCCAAATGCTACAGCGAAGAAAAAAGCTAATCATATGCTATTAGCAGCTATGTTGGCTTAGTGCCGGACTTAACAGGTACCTTAATGACTCGCCCCTTAGCACGGAAGAATAAACTGCATTAAATGTTTATTCCTAAATACAAGTGTTTAGAAACTGATCATTTTTGATTTTTTAAATAATACTTTATGTCGACCACCATTTTATAAAAGCAATAAGCTTTAACACGAACCTCTCTAAATAAGAGGGATAATGTGCAGATTTAATTAGGGTTCAGAACTCAGAGGGACTGTGATGAAACAGCGGTAAAGTTACTAAACCCTTCAGTACTGACATGTCAAGTTCCTACAGAAACTCCCCACAACATACGGCCAACCCTATGTGAATATCGAATATTTTGATTTTTTTTTACCAAACACAATGCTTGAAATTCTGTATGTAAATTAAGTTCAGTCTTGATCACAATCTAGTTCTTCAAAGTTACAACTTCCCTCTTGGTAGCATTATGATGCTCCTGCTTTGATCATCCAGTTAAGAGGTATAGATCTTCTTAGTGGTGTTAGTTGTGCCATAAACTTTCCACTTCTTACACATAATATTTGTCGGCTTCTTCTTGCTCAGTAAAGTACCTTATGCTACTGTAACTTTGTACTGTAGCACCTGACTGCCAAAGTAATCCCTTGCCCATGTGGTTATATCAGCTGTTGTGAAATGGTATTTCTAGCTACAGTGCCTGCCGTCTGAGGGATCGAAGATTTCAAGTATTCAGCTTAAGCTTGCGTTTTGGTGTTTAGTGTTTTTTTTATTCATTACTACCTCTAAATTTCCTATATCCTAGCTTTTTTTGGAATGTGTTGCAGTCCTGAAATGCAGCCTAATTCAAATTGACCAGATTAATTTAGATTCATACTGTCTGAAATGAAATAAAAGTCAAAGTAAATGTAAGAAATACTGTGTGTTTTATATTTACTTTCTATCCTGTCCCAACTTTTTCTGATTTGGGGTTGTATAGCACTATTAAGAACTGGTTAAGAGCACTAAAACTAGCTCTGATAAGAGCAAGCAATGATGGTAAACTAATTTATTGTGACTATGTTTACACTGTATGTTTAGAAATGTATTTACCTGTTCAACAGCTGTCTGTAGACGTTTGGACAATTCACCATTCAGTTTCTCTGATGTCTCCAGCTTCTCCCTTTCTTTATCCAACAACTCTGTTTGCTTGTCATAGTCAACCATAAGATTCTGTGAACAAAGTCCATTATATAGCTAAATTAACCTGAAATCTACATAAACACAATTCATAAAATATATTATTGGAGTGTCCTTTAGATGCAGCTCAACAATAAAGATACACATATAATAAATAAACAAACATTTACATTACTTTTAACCAAATACGTATGTTTAGGTGATGTAATTTTGTGCAAAGTCTGTTACAGAATTGCTGATAAAATATTACTGTATACACAGTGAGCATTTGAACAAATATTGGTAACAATTAACAGTCATTCATTACATATAAATTTATTTACAATTAAAACTTAAGATACATTTAAAATTGCTGATACTGATGCACAGAAAGCATTTAATGTGTTACATATCTAACCGCATTTTGGCTAAACTCTAATAAAAACACTAAAACCACAAGCTCTATCTTACTAGCACACGTAATCTTTTTTTTTTAATCACACAGCACTGATACCTTATAGTCTGATGCACCATGAATGATGCCCTTCAAAGATTCTGACATCTTGTCTCGGTCAGACTTTAAAGTCTCTATTTCTTCTCTTAACGTCGATACCTATATGAGGATAGGTAGGATATTTTCATAATTCGCTACAAGATTGCATTGAACAACAACAAAACATTCACACAGTCAAGATGAAGACAGAATAGTGCATACTGTTTCAACAACTAAATTAAGTAGAAAAAAAACTAAAATGTAAAACCTCCTTCCTGCTGTTGTCCAGTTCCTTTCTTGCTTTCACAGCTACAGCTTTGATTTTATTTAGGCGTTCGTCTTTCTCTTTGCTTTCTTTTTCTAGAATTTCTTTAGGAAAAAGTTAGAATAGAGAACAGTCAAATCATAAAAAGTCTAAAATAGCTCATACTATTTTCAATTATTCAATTCAAAAATTTTGTATTAAGCATAATTAATTCATAAAAAGTTCAGACCAGACTAATTAAACAAGAAATAAAAGCCATTTTTAGACACACAATCAAGTTCTCAATTTCATGCTATGGTCACTTGTAACGACAAATACTAAAAGCTTGATGGCCAAAAACCAATGTGGTACAACAAAATAGCAGAGGAGAGAAGAGACTCTATCCTAGATATTTGTGCCTTACGAAGAATTAAGAGAGGCACTGGCCTTTCTGACTGGTATGAGAAGCCCATTCCACTAGTCAGGAACAAGGGCATTGAGTGTATTCATGGCTTAGTCTCAGGGATGGATGTATGGATGGATGTACCTTAAAGCTGGAGGCCTGAGTTAGCATGGAGCTAAGTAAAGGGGAGTTGGCATGGAGCATGGAACTAAAAAAAAAAGTCTTAAATTTAAGCCCAATATAATAACAATAATAAGTCTTAGACACATTCTTCTGAACACTGTGTGCACGAGCACTCATAAATACGACAACGCTTTATAGCCTGGTATAAGCCTTGTAGTCGTTGCCTATTCGTTGTTGCTAGTTGTTTTTTATTTTTAGTAAGATTAGTAGTCATGGTTTGTTCTGTTTTCAAAGTTTCCCGTGTTCTTTGTTTTCATGTGTTTGTGTTTAGGCGCGTATTTTATTACCTTATTTTTTAAGAGTTTTTGGGGTAGAGAGCTACTGTTATATGTTTTAGAATTCCTAATTGCTTTCTGGTTGTGCTATAATTGTGTCATTCAGTAATAATGTGTTGAATTGTATGACTTTATATCAAATGTCACGTTCTCCTCTCAGGAGGTGTGAGTGAGTTAGTCTGGTGTTTGGTTATGGTATTTAATCCACATAGATTGTTCCCTTCTGTTGATGTTCTGTTCTGTTCTGATGTTGGAAAATAGCTACCTGATAAGAAAAGGAGAACCCCTTGTGCGCATGACACTGTTGCCCAAGAGTGCTGAAAGGCATTGAGAATTCAGTGTCAAATGCAGCAGACCGATTGAGAAGGGTAAGTACTGGAGATATGATGCTTTTTTTGTCTCTGAACTGCTTCAGTTTCTGTAGAAAGAGCTGCCTTGAATCAAGGTTGATTGTTTCTTGAAGAAAGTAGGACTGCGTTTGACTGGATTGAGTGGTGGCTTCTTTAGTACAGCAGTAAATCAAGCCAACATGAAAAGACTTGTTGATCATTGTTGTGGAACACAGTGCAAGATTGCTGGAAATCGCCTAGGTTATTGGACGATTTGGTCACCACTGTTACTTCATCCTCAGACAAGAAAATTTAGAAAGTCAAGCAATGAGCATAGGTTTGGTTCACCTTCGGCTAACTTGTAGATGTTAAAGGAAGGCTGATTGATGGTGCTAAGGTTGAGAACAATTCCTATCGATTTGATGCAAGAGTTGAAAGAAAGCTGTTTTGACAGAAATAAAAAAAGAAGCAAGTTGATGACCATTGACGTGATGGCACCCATATGGATGCTCACAAACAGAACTTCATCCTCTGGAAAAGCTGAGAAGAGAGTTCAACTCATTATAGAAATAGGAATGATTTCAGAAGTAATAAAAGAATATGTGCACAGTTTGAGCACAGAAAGAGCAATGAAATTCAAAAGAGATCAGACAATGAGGAACAGCAGACCTGAAAGTGGGATTAGCTATGTTTTCTGAGATAGTCCAAGGATCTGCGAGAGACAAGAAATGAATGAATAGGCTAGTAACTGAGCCAGTGATGAAGCCAGCTTTGTGTACAGTTCCAGAGACCTCCAGCTCCAAGCAGTTCCACAGCAGTGGATAAGGTTATATGGATAAGGAGATGCACACTGGGTGAGATAATGTCTACACAGGAGAGATGAAGCAACATATTGTGCATAACAGGAATTTATTAAAAAATACATCGTTGGGTGATGGAGAAGGTCAAGAGTATGTATGGGGTGAGTGCTCAGCCATCTTTCCTCATTGTACTTCCTCAGCACAACCAAGCTGTTATGCAGACAGCACAATTCAGAATGGTTGCATCTGTAACAAGCTAACCTCCAGAAATACTTTGAAAGTGATTGATGCAAGCATTATAAGTGCTAGATATAAGCATTATTTTCACTAAGCATATCATTTGCTCAGTATAGTTCACACTAAAATTATAACTATGAATTCAAAACTACAGAGTTACAAATGACAGCTTGATGACTAAATCATAAGTATGCCTTCTAAAGTTCACTAAAACCAATCCTCAATCAATAAATAAATAAATAAACTCTAATCATACATCAATGAAATAATTACGTTCTAATAACAGAAAAGATGTTAACTACACTGCTCACAATTTTGAAATATGCTTACATTTTTGTGAGAAGTATATAGTACAAATTGAATATTAAAAACATACCCATTCGCTTCACATTTTTGCTGAGTGTTGACATATCATATTCCTGAAAGTAAACAGTCATAACATGAACAGTCTGTCTAGGCAATCACACATGTATACACCAATGCACCAAAATATCATGGTCACTAAACAAAACAGATCAAATCACATACAAAGAATAACACTGACTATCTCCTTAAAACTATTCACATGGGGCAAATAATAAAGAGTAAGTGAACACTTGATTCTTGTAGTCATCGTTTTGAATATGAAATAAAGATGTGTACGTAAAGAACTTCGTGTTGCATATCATTATGGCCAGTTGACAGGGAAGGATAACCAGGTTTATTAGGTGCTCACAAGAAGAGCCAGAAGAGATTAACGACACACTAGATCACTTTTGCTGGTCACAGGAGGAATGGATTACAATGGAGGGTGCACCACACCATGATGAAAATGCATAGATGGACTAAAAGCCACACCTACCAGCATAAGCCATCCTGCACTGAAAGTGGCAACAACATGTACAGAACTAAATTTTAAACCAATGGATGTTTAGCCCAGTTCCAGGTTCAGATATATGTGCATCAGGATGCATTGCAGACTTGTCACTAGACCTCGTCAGTTCGGTCATTAAAATTACATAACACTATAATTGCTTATGAAAGTTTATATGCTGGTTATTCTTTAAAGGCTTTGTAGTCACTGCACTGCAGGCGGCAATGTACATTTCGGAGAGCAATGGCTATCTTCTTGCAACTCTACCATGCAAACTACTGCAACTGCTGTTGTAAAAGATGGCCATGAAATGCTTCAATTTGTACACAATATTTCTGGGTGTGGATATGTCAGGTGCACATTTTAAGATAATACTGTAACCTTTTATAGCCTGATGAGCAACAACATTTTTTCTGAGGTCCTATGAAAGCTTTTTCATTCATACTATGATACACCTCTACAAACATTCATTTTCCAGATCAGCCTCTGATAGAGCCATGTTATTTCAATTCAGTGTAACCACACGTGTGATTGTCATCACAGTGATTCCATCAACTCTGTTTTAACCTTTAAATTAACTGTTAATTGTGGTTGCTAATTGTGTGTTGAGGTTCAAATTATTTTGCCATTCAAATATATGTAATTCTGGATCATTACTTAAAAGAATAATATTTTCCATTTATTTCATTGTGTCCACTTTGCCCAGTTATATGACTTGTGTGAAGATTGTTTTACGTTACATTTATGCAAATTTGTAATATTTATATACAAGCATATACATATACATATCACCAATCATTTTATTATACATATACTTTCTACATTCATTACCCATTTTAGAAGATACCATATTAAAGCATGTTGTAATTACAGTCTGTAATCTATCTGTTTCTCTACATGCTTTGTCAGTTTGCTTTAATCTGTTCTCTACTGGTCAGGACCAGCACAGATCAGGTGTTATTTAGATCATTCTCAGCACTGCAGTGTGTTACCGTGTTGAGCTGGTATTACGACTGGATCTACATTAGGTAGTCTTGCTAGTAAACAGTTCAATTATTTGTGGCATAGATTTCATCATAAATTCATCAGAGATTGTGGTCCATATTGACATGATGACATCATGGATGCACAGCAGACAAATTAGCAGCTACTACAAGATGCTATCATGTCAATATGGAACGAAATCTCTGATGACTTTCCAGCACCTGGGTGAATTTTGATATCACCATAAGTAAAATACAATAATCTACCACATATGCTGAAATAAACAAGTAAACAATAAACAAATAAAAAGAAACATTACAGACCTGTAACCGGAAAATCTCTTCTTTCAATTGGGCTATAACTGTCTCTTTATCAGTAAGCTTCAGTTGGAGGCTTTTCATGTCGTCAGTTTCTTGTGCGCCAGATTTATCTGTAGGATCCTCATATTCTTTACCCACTAGCCTCTCAACATCCTCCTCCTGTTGCTTATTGTTTTCAAGTGTCTTCTTTTCATGCTGGCTTTGTGTTTTGGTCGAGCTCACAGCCAAATGCTCGTTATCTGACAGCATGTCACAGAGACCAGTATTCATTTGGTTGCTACCAACACCACTTTGCAGATGAGAGACTTGCTGTGAATTTGTACCCATCATTTGTCCCAATTGTGATGCTTGTTCTTCCAATTTTTGCAATAAAATACTTTTTTCCTCATCAATGCTAGACAGCAAGTGGTGCAGCAAAACAGAAATGTCTTCTTCAGCTATATTTGCAGAGGTCCTCTGTTCCAAAAGGTTACAGATGTACCTAGTTGCATCACAAAGCTTTCCATTACTTTTTTCTAAATCAGTTTTAAGAGCATCCCTTTCTTTTACCAATGTGGCCACGTCTTTTTGGAATCTAGCCTTTTCTTCTTTCAGCGTTATGCAGATCACATGTTCTTCTTGAACTATGGCTTGTAGACGATTCAACACCGAAGAAATGTCTTCTTCAGCTACTTTCACATGATAGTTCTGCTCCAGGATATCACAAATATGCCTTTGTGTGTCAAAGAGTTTTCCTTTACCTGTCTGTATTACATTCCTTAAAGCATCATTCTCCTTTAGGATAGCATAGTGATCTTTTTGTAGTTTAGCCTTATCCTCATTTGATACACTACAAGCTAGATCTTCTTCCTGAGCTTTGGTGTCAAGCTGGTTGAGCGAAACAGGACCATATTCCTTAGTGTTGTCGAAGTTTTCACAGATATGGCCATCTGAATGAGAAAGTTTTATTTCTTGTGAATTAGCTGTACAACTCTTAAGGTCCTGCATTTCCATTACGGCCCCGTCTAAAGAGACTGTCAAATCCTGCGACACATCTGTCTGCTCCTTCAGGCTGTCAGATTTCCTTAACTCTTCAAGCTCCAACTCAAGATTTCTCAGCATTTGTTTTGTCTGTTCATATTCATAGGTGATAGCATTTTTCTCCTCGGAGCACACATTGCATGCAATTTGCATGTCTTGTACCTCTTGAATAAGTGCTTCTTTTTCACGTTCAGCACTGAAACGAAGATTAGACTCCAGCTCCTTCATTTCTGAGATGTGCATTTCTCTTAATTCCTGAATGATCTGTTTATGTTGGTCAGGATTAATAGCATCTCCCTCATAAACAGTTTTAGCCAGGCTTAAATCATGTTCCTCATTAGACATCTGCAGTTCATTAATCTTGAATTCTAGTTCTTCTCTTTCCATACTAAATTCGTTCTTTAACTGTTTCACATCATGCTCCAACTCAGTTTTCACATTTCTGAGATAGGTGACTTCCTCAAGAAGCATTGAGTTTTGTGACTGTAATTCCTGCAAAGCGACTGTTAACATTTCCATTTGAGCATCTGGCTCTTCTACTACTGGGTAATCCAATAACTGAACCGTTTCTTTTGCTTTCTGGCCACCACTCTTGTTGTGATCCTCTTCTTCCTCTTGAACGTCCTGGAGGTGGCTCTCTCTAAGAGCAGCTTGCTCTGATGGTTCACTCTGGAGCAACAAAATCCTTTCTCTGTTCATATTAAAATGTGCAGCACTGATCTCAAGCTGGTCTTCCAAGTCTCTGATCTCATCTTCATGCTGTCTCACCAGCCTAGAGATCTCTTCCTGTAGAGTTTCAATATCTCCCTCGGCTTTTCTGAGAGACAGCTGATGACTCTCCTTGACAGCTTCAGTCTCCTTAATCCACTCGCTTCTAGCCAACTCCATATCTAGCTTTAAGAGAGAAATCGTATTCTCATATTCCTGACGAACTGCTTCAGTATTAGACTGAAACTCTTCCAGCACTCTTTGTCTCCGGATTTTTTCATTCTCAATATTTTCAATTTCCCGTTTTTTATATGTGTTTAATTCTTCACTGTGCTTTGTTTCATTTGTTTCTAGTTTCTTGTCCATAATCTTTATCATTTCTTCATGTTCCTTACATGCTTGATCCAGTTTGTCTTGGAGTTCAGTCAAGTTCTTCTTTGACTCCTATTGATAAAAAACAACATGGAATCAACATGACAAAAATACAGTCGATAATAAACCTTTATTGTACGATATACACGTATAGCAAACGTACAAACAAAAACTACTGTTGCTTACCAACTTTGTTCATTGAAAAATACATTTGTAAACAAGTTTTTGTATAGATAATGAATAGATACTCAGAATGCGAAGCATAATACTGTAAAAAAAAACAAGTTCTTACTAAATTCCAGTCAACGTTTGAAGAACTTATCCAGTGTGATGTGATATCCACTTTAGCGGTGGCTAAGTGACTTTTGGCTTCTTTTTTTTTGTAGTAAATGGAAATGTTAGGCAAAGACCAGTATGTGGCAGTAGAGGGCTGGAGAGAAACTCGGGAAAAATTACATACTGTACACGTTTTTGGTCCGATTAAGTGGAATTTTGGACCAAATAAATAATAAATATAAATATAATAATGATAAAATTGGACAACCTATGGAAGATTGATTTTTTTCCCATATATTTGGACACGTGGATATTTAAAATTAATTTTAACAATCCTGAGGGATCCAAGTAATATGACTAAATAATGAAAAATCAAGAAAGGCCTTTCAAATGTAATTTAAAAAAGAATGCAATCTCTGATGAGGAATTAATTCCACCCATACATATTGTCATATTGTCCCCCTTTAAAAAAAAAAGCTGTACCACACCAGGTGCACACGATCAGAATATCGTTGCCCAACATTCTGGATTAGGCTTGCCTTATTTAAACCTGAGAAAATTAGGTTGGTGTGTTCCTGACTGTTGAAGTGAGAATGAGCACCATGGTGTGACCCAAAGAGCTGTCTGAGACCGTCAGCAAAAAGATTGTGGCTGCTTATGAGTCTGGTAAGGGATTTAAAAAGTTCTCAAAAGAACATTCCACCATCTGTAACATTGTTCGCAAGTGAAGGACATTCAAAACAACTGTGACCATGCCCAGGTCTGGCTCTACAAGCAAGTTCACCTCCAGAGAATACTGTACGATGCTAGAAGTCATGAAAAATTCTCATCACATGAAAAAGTTCATCACAGGACCTACAGCAGGCTCCTGCTACAGTCGATGTGAAGTGCATGACTCAACTATCAGAAACATACTACATTAAACAAGTTTAATTTTCATTTACATGCATATATGTAACGTATACACACATACACACATTTTCAGAGATAATGCTTGGTTAATTTTATTTAAATAGCTAGTAAAAACTGACTAAAAGGAGCAGTAAACCTGTATGCAGGGTCTGGTTGTGGCCACAAACTCATTTACCCCACATTGGAGTTAAGTGTACTTCTGTATATTTTAATGACTGTGTATATAGAACATTAACAACTGCACATTTGCTATTGACTTAGCAGAACACATTTTGACATACTGTTGCAAGACAATAACAACCCTGATTCTGCCTCAGTACCATGAAAACATTACATTTCAAATAAACCCTACAGAATAACTAAAAACGTACCTCTGCATGTTCCTTTAGCTTTGCATTTTCCTTGTGCAATAACACAAGGTCCTGTTGGATTTGAGCTTTGTCGAGCAGTACAGCTTCCAATCTTTCAGTCAGCTCCTGTGACAGCAAACCAAACGTCAAAATCTTAAGGGTTTATTGAAACACTTTCGTGTATGGCCATGATTCTACACTTGTGTTGAGTAAGTAGAAAATACATTCACATATTGCCATCAAATGCGTTAAGTTACAAAGCTACAGTATTTAATTACAGCCAAACACTTACTTGTACTACAGTATCAGTTAAACTGTCATGTGGATGAGGTTTCTGTGATTCCTTTTCCAAATCTTAAAAAAATAAAAACACACATTTATAAGTAATGACTAACTTAGAGACAAAGCTATTCGAAAGAACTGTAACACCCAATGCCTTTTAGCACCAACCTGCACATTTTAGCTTTAACTTCTGTATTACAGCCATCTGTTTCTTTGCAAATTTAATGAGGTCGTCTTTAGACAATGTGTCCAGCTGCAGACATTAAGACGAAAGTGAAGAGCATCACATAATTATTGTTATCAATATACTGAGCTCACAAAACAGGAATTCAAACTTTATACAAAGTAATAAGCCGTTTACCTTAGATTTCCCACTGCCCCCGTTTGGAGCAGGGCTGCCACACTCCACATCCGGCTCAGTCTGGACACAAACACGTCAGGAGTCATTAGGAGACAGCTAGATAAACTGACACTTTAAATATCTGACACTTATTTGTCGTATAGCTTCTCCTAACGCTTCAGCTTAATTCTTTTGGGATAACTAAAGAAACATAACGTTAATGAGCTGTGTTAAACAGCGAGGTGGTACTAAGGGAAATTCTGTCTTCATTTTGATCCATGGTCGCAGTTCATGTGAGACACAAAAAAATCTTGAAAGATTCAAAACTAGCAGGCGTCTACTCACCTCCATATCGATCCACACACCTTCAAATACCTATACTACAATCCACAGTATAAGAACGATTAACCGAACATCGTTCTAGCAACGCACACCTTCCAAACTAGAAAACAACCAGAAACTCTATTTCCGCCTTTGTTACGTCACATCTGCGTCACTCGAGATGATCGGTCTCGCTAGGCTTTAAACTATGTATTAAGGGTGTACGATACCAAGTAAATACAGGACTAGTATCGCCAATACCAATATTATTCTTTGGGAAAGCAGGGCTGTGAGTGCAGGGGATCAGATCAAAAAGACTGTTTCAGAGCCATTTAGAGATTTATAAGTTAACAGAAGAAGAGTTGATCTTTAGAATGAGAAAATAATCGAGCAGATATTTGAATACGCAGATGGTTTTGTAGGGTGAAGCAAATGAGAGGGGGGTTACAGTAGTCTTGTTCAGAAAAAAAACAATATAACAACAAAATAGCTTTCTCCCTTGCCACATAGTAGTAGTAGGTTTTCATTTAGAGCATTAAAACAAAGCGCACTTCTTGCTCTCTTACTGCAGTTTGCAAGCGCACGACGCACGGAGTCACGTGACCGGACTACACCAAACACAGCAGAAGGAGGAAGAGCGCAGTTTGAAAGCCACTGGTGTTTGCAGGGACTTCTATTTGTTTGATAAAACGGGTGCAACGCCCTAAACGTAAAGGATAGAAACTGAAAATAAAGTATCGAGCCCATGACAAAGTGTTGATCCGACACCAATGTTGCTAATGATAGTAACGATATTTGAATCGATCTACTCATTTTTACTAGGCATTAGCGGTTGGCGGCGCTCTGCAAACAGTCCAACGTTGCTATGGTTAGCTATGGTTACGGCCAATTAATTCTTCCTGTTCCCCTACTAGCGCGCATGCGCGAAATCATGACGTTGTTGAGCTGGCGCAGCATTCATAGGAGCAATGTGCGCTGGATACATCTAACATTATTATGGTGGCAGTGTGTACTGACTTTTTTTGTTCAAATGTCATTCGAACTTGTTAATGTTGTCGTAAGCTTTTTTTTAAAGAATCAATTTAGGCTAATTTCTTCATACGGTAGGTGCATGTGTATTTGTACTTTAAAGGCTTGCTGATTACGTAAATAAACTATATTACACGCACATTCATTTGTGTTTTTCTTTGTACTATACACATAAAAAACTTGTTTCCCTTTTATATATTGCAGCTGGGGTGCATTTCAAACCTCTGGATACAGTGATCTTCAAGGGGCTAACGTGGTCTTGCATTTCATTCATAAAACATTTAACACTATTAAATGTGGGAGCGTTTGGACACAGAAATGTGTTCCCCCTTATATATTAAAGCTAGAGTGATGACTGTGATGATCTGGGCGCCCAACCCATACTTAGTCACCCCTAGTAGCCATACGAAGGACACTCACAGATATGTGCATTACATCCTGTGGCCACACGTTGCTTCACATGTCAAGGCTTTCAACTGGCAATTTCCAACAGGATAATGCTTACCTACATACAGCATACAGTATTTCCCAGGAATGTCTCCCCAGATTGCAACACTTATCTGGCCTGGTCTGCTGCCAGTCAATCATATATGAGACTATCTGGGATGCTAGCTTCTATGAGTGTGAAGGATCTACAAGCTCAGCTGTGAACAAATATGTCATAGAAGTGCATCTGGCAGTCAATGTTTTCTTACCAAGAGGTACACTACCCAAAAGTAGCATACAAGAGTCTTTTTATAGGGAGGAAGCATTACCTTATGGCACTGACACAGTCCCATACCATGACAGAGCCTGCGTTTTGGACATAAAACAGTGCTAAAACAGTCTGGATTGTAGTTTTCATCTTTTGCGTGGAGCAAATGGCATTTTTTGTTTACATTTTTGTTTTGTTTTAAGAAAAAATCTGTAGTACTGATTCTTCTGACCACAATGCATGTTTCCATGTTTTAGTCTACCCTAAATGCATCAGATTCCAGACAAGTTGACAAAATATGAAATATCTCATCTGCAATGACATAAAAGTAAATGGAAGAAACTGTGTTTTTTATGCATTTTCAATGTCCCAACTTTTTCTGATTTGTGGTTGTAGCAATGAAGCTGTGTCATTAACACTACATTCAAGGAACCCAAAATGTACATCATAATCTAATTTATTAATGAGAATGCAAACCATATTTAGATGAAGCAGATGCACGAAAACACTACTCATAGTTTAATATGTACCATAGTTTATTATACTTTCCAGAATTCAGTGGTGGAGGAAGTAATCTCTTCACTGACACACACTTTCATTTGATACAATAAAACATTGTTTTTGTAGCAGCTGCCTGTGCCTGTTTTGGAGATGACAGCATCAGTCTATTTTTAGAGTCTGGGAATGTAAGGCACCAGACTAACAGACTGGTCTGTCTGTCTAAAAGTCCCCTGTGACTATATGTGTGCTGAAAATAAAGTAAAAAATAAACTGACCACTTACAAACACTGATATTGTATGTGAGCTCCAATATAGTTTTCATTTAATTCTACTATAGTTTCCTCTTCTTCCCTCTACCATAATTAATTTTGAATTTGAAATGTAAAAAAAATGTATATATTCTTATTGTACCTAAACTATTCAAAAGGATGAATAGGGTGGCATAAAACCTCAAAAAACTGAGTGTATGTTTACTCATGTTATGTAAGCTCATGCATGCACAGAATGTGTCATGTGTTGAAATATTTACACTTGTATCTTCAATGCGCAAATTGTAGTAAATACATACAGCATCAGTTTTACTCTATTCTCCACCCTGGCTCTTAATTTGAAAAAGTGATAAATGCTGTGACCCTTTAGGTGGGGCTAAAAAAGGACACATTACAGGGCTCTATTTTTGTGGCAGTGTTACAAATGCTGCATTAAAGTGAGGTGAAGAGGCCCACCCTGAGGAGTGAGGCATTTTTCTTGTAGTCTTTCACAATCCTAGATTTGATCCTATAGCTTTCTGGATTGACTCAAGCACCCACTCACCTTGTATTTCTTGCTTTGAGAACCATTATGGAAGCACAGAGTCAAGAGACATCGATAAGTCAACTGACACAAATCAAGCACAGTGATGGCACTACCAAAGTGCCTCTCTCCAAATCTCAAAGGGGATGTAGTGATGTGAAACTCTACAAGGAGTTTTGTGATTTTTATGCTCGCTGGTGAGTTAAAAATTTCTAATTCTTATAATCCTTTCTACACTGAAGTTTGTACTTTTGTATTTCTGGCTAGTAAGATAACTGGATGCCATAAACATAAAAACTCCAATAAAATATAAATACTGCTCTGCAAAATGTTCTGTTCTTTGTACAAGCTCACTAGCATGGCTATAAATGGCTCACCAAAATGACTAATATCTCACAAAAAGGAAAAGATTTTATTTTCATTGAGAATAAGATATTTTAAATCTTGTGCTATTACAATAGCAACAAACAGCAGAGAAAGGTGCTACACACAATATTAGTCAACGTAAATACAGTACATAACTGTAACTGTAGCAGATTGCTAGGTTAGGCCATAAATTTGAAATAGGATAATGTGTATGCCATCCATGAAAAACAATGGCCCATGTTGTTATCTGTTCAGCAGCATCATGTTATAGGGAAACTGAATGACTGGTCATGCCAGTCATGATTAAAAAGGTTTCAACTTTTGTACAGTTAAGATAAATTAAATTCTTAAATCATTAAGCTGTTATGCAGCAAACAACTGGAAAAACTGCCAGATCTTAGATGTTTTCCACATTTAAAAATGTTTAATTTGAGGTTATATTTTTCTCTTTTTTGTGTACTTATGATTGATAAATTGTTTGATTTTATGTTTTATATATATATTATTTAATATTGCTCTTACTCAGATTGGAGCCAGTTTAGTGCAATCAGTTAACCTAATGCCTGTCTTTGGGAGGAAACTGGAGTACCCAGAATAAACCTCACAAACACCTGAAATTGAACACATTTAGACAATAATTAATTTGTTTGCCTTCTTATGTTTTGTTACCTTTTTGATGTCCTTTATGTTTTTCTGTATTCTTACTGGACTTTACCTTTTATAAGCAAATTATGCTTGTATCCAGCTTTATAACTCTTTACGTCCCTTATTTTAATTTTGTGTTCTATTATTTTTGTTTTTCTTTATTTTAAGCACTATGAATATGAACTGAAAAGTGTGTGGGTTGGTGCATAGGTCACAACAATGTTTACAAAGTAATAAAGATGAAACTTAATGTAATGTTTTATTTAGACAGCAGACCTTTCTAGAAGTTGATCTTTTTCTCTGATTTCTCTGATTTCTTCATTTAATTTGACCAATTCTTGCAATTTGTCTTTGTTCCCACAGTAATATGGCAAATGCCCTGGCTAACGCCATGTGTGAAATTTGTAAGAATGGCTTCTCTCCTGCTGAAAAAATTGTTAACAGCAATGGAGAACTGTACCATGAACAGTGCTTTGTGTGTGCACAATGTTTCCAAGAGTTTCCAGATGGGCTGTATTATGAGGTAGATGTGCTTTTTATTTTGTATTGTTTATTTGTATACCCTAGCTTAAACCACTAGCTTCTGAAATATTCAGTGTAGACCTAAAAAATGGCTTTAAGAAATAATAGTGTATATCATTCTAGATTAGAAATTTATTTTTGAATGTCATCTCCGCCTTCCAGTTCCCTCATATTTTTAAGAAACATTTAGTTTGATTTTATTACATTGTGTTATTCAATAATTTTAAATTGTTGCACCTTTTACCAGAAGAAACATGTTCTTAGGCACTGCTCAGCTATCTGGGTAAGTGAATGCATACAAGAACACACAGCAGTACAAGTGATGTGGAACAAGATTAATGGGTTGGAACCCATTAAGCAAATAACATGCTTGAAAGATCAAGCATAATCAGTCAGCAATGCAGTAGTTAGATGTCTGGTGGGGTCAAAACCAGAATGAGGCAATAACAATACTTCAAGTCCCTTAAAAAGTTGGTGAAAGAGAAAGATAATAAGGATAAGCTAATTTGAAACACACTAACAATATTACCATCAAAAGAACACTCAGTATGCTATGAGAGATAGAAGGCAGGACTTCTCAGAGAGTAAGGGTAAGTGACACAGGCTTCATAGAGTGCCAGGAATTAGTCTCACGTGTGATGGTTCAGTGTTTAGGTGAAGCTGATCTGGAGAGCGAGCTCTGATCAAAGGTTTGCAAAGATGACTGTCACATGATCCCCAAGGTGACTGTGGGAATAATAGGCTAAAAGGATCTTGTCTTATTTGGTATTTAATTTGTTAAATCATTTCTTTTGTATTGTTTGTCATTTCAATTTCCAGTTTGATGATAGAAAATACTGTGAACATGATTTCCAGATGCTCTTTGCTCCATGCTGTAATCAGTGTGGTGAGTATACCTGCTCAGTATACAATATATAGTGATATTTCTAATTTTTGGATATGAATGTAATTTCTAATTGAAACAACCTTTTTGTAATTAAGTATGTGTTTGTATTTGTGCAGGGGAGTTCATCATTGGTCGTGTCATTAAGGCAATGAACAACAGTTGGCATCCTGAATGTTTTTGCTGTGATATCTGCCATGTTGTACTTGCTGATGTTGGTTTTGCAAAAAATGCAGGGAGGTAATATAGCAGATGGCATTCTATTCTTACTGAACACAGGGTTACACATTTAGTTCAGAGGGGTTTAATCTATTTAATCATGCTTTTTTGTTTGCTAGCAAGTATTTTTAGTTGGATTATTTGCTTATTTATTTAATTAGTAAAATTAAGCAACATGGCGAGGACATCGATTGAACCGGCAATCTCTTTAATAAGCAGGAACTGGGCTAATCGTTTGTGCTATATTTCTTTTTTTGTAATTGTTTGTTTGTGCAATATTCAGTTGTACTGATGGTTTACTCTCTCACAGGCACCTCTGTCGCTCATGCCACATCCGTGAGAGAGCTTGTGGTCTTGGCAAGTATGTTTGCCAGAAGTGTCATTTTATCATCGATCAACAGCCACTAATTTTTAAGAATGACCCATACCACCCCGATCACTTCAGTTGCAGCAACTGTGGGTGAGTCTCATTATTTCACTTTTAGCAGGTATTCAGGACACTTGTATTTTAGTGCAGTCCATAATTTTTGGTCATGCTTTGTGATAGAACAATAAACTAAACTCTTACTCACACATGCTATACTGTACTTTGTTCGTGGAATGAGTTTGCTTAATTATTTGTTTCTAGGCCTTACAAACATAAAAGAGTAGTTTACTGTGCAGATGCTGTGTGAGTTTGATGTTTATTACTTTTGCACTCCCATTGTCTTAAAAGAGTTAATTGGCAGCAAAATATCTGGTTTGGATTGAAATGAAATGAATCTGTAGTACCCTGTTGGGCCTTCTCTAGCCTGGATGCAAGATGAGAATCAGTTGGTCATGGGAGCATACAGGTTCCATATGGTCTTCTGTGTTACACAGATGTTGCAGCCGAGCCTGTAGATCCACACTTATAGTTTGATGAACACAGCTGGTCGCATAAATGCTCTACTGGTGATAGAAAAAGAAGTGTTGCAATCTGACAGTCACATACCTGGGAAACCCTGGATGAGTATTATCCTGCTAAAAAATACCAGTTGGAAGCCCTGCAACAAGACACGGCAGCAGGATGCCCTGCACATATGACTGAGCTGTTAGTGTCCCTCATACAACTACTAGGAGTAACTGACTGTTGAGGGCTTCCCTTTCCCTGGATTCGTCACAACAGACAATAAGGATCCAGTCCATAGCAGTCCAGCTTTCTCGTTCACGACACCACTGCAAACAAACTGGTGTGAATGGCAGGAAGCTGTGGAGGACAATGGGCTGCTAGTGCTTTTTGGTAGATCAAATTATAGCCTCCAAACTCTGTCAACTGGGCAAAATGTCTGCGAGTGTATCACAGAGGCTGTCTAGCAGATAATGATCTAACACTAAGACATTGCTACCTTTTATAACCTTATTAAAAGGCCTTGTTATATAGTAATATTACACCTTCTTGTGGAAATGCCCAATGTCTATTCAGAACACACCTGTAATTATTTACATATTTGCATTCGTGCACGGGGAGGGTGGGGTGTGGGATGGGGTCAATTAATATACAAGAACACCCCTGATTCTTCCTGATTTCCTCGGGGCTACCCCCTGTTGCACATCATCCTGACACTCTCACAAAATGTGGCTTTAAAAATTCAAATTATTCGTGATAGTTACAGAACTTCAACCAACCACTTAATACCTTAATGTTCTTAAGAATATTTGTTAAAAATTCAGTATTAGAGTGAACTTGCTTTCATACCTAATGTTGGTGTGCTTATGTTTACAGTAAGGAGCTCACTGCTGATGGAAGAGAGCTAAAAAATCAGCTTTACTGCTTGCCATGCCATGACAAGATGGGTGTTCCTATCTGTGGAGCATGCAGAAGGCCTATAGAGGGCAGAGTAGTGAATGCATTGGGCAAGCAATGGCATGTTGAGGTAAGACAGTTTGACAATTTTGAATCACTCTGAACTTAAGTGAAGTAACAATCAATTTATTTCGGTATAACTGTAAACTGTAGCCATTTACAGGGAAAAACACAGATTTTTTGTGAGAGACAAATGTTTTATTAAGCCAGCCTTTTAGTTTTGTGGTAACAAATAAAATAAATGCAATGTCGCAGTGTATGAAAGAATGATATAATATAAGGAAAAAGTCATTGCAGGTTCCAGAAGCACTATAGGTGAAGTAAAGTCATATTTATATAGTGCTTTTAACAAAGTAAACAGGTAAAGAGCGGTGCTCTGGAGGGCAAGGGGGGCAATAACTATGCCTGTGACATCCAGGTTTGCTAAGCTAAAATCTGAGCTAGCCTTCTCTAATATCTAGACGTGTACCTTTAACACTACAATCTTCTCCATCAGACTAGATAGAAGCCTACACATATCACAAACTAATTTTGGACTAATGATGGAAGGAGAGTAGCTAAACATGCCACACTCAGCACAGGGAACAAGCACAGCGGAAACAAATGTTAATATATTTAATCAATTAAACCTTAATCCTCCACCTTTGGGTGGAGTTGTGGGTTACCAATATAAGGTATGGGCAAGGGTGAGTCAGCTGGTAGTACAGTAGACTTCTTGCCATAGGTCGTTGTATGCTGCAGCTGGTCATCCAAAACAGTTCTTGTATTGATGATCAAAGCACTGAAGGAAAGTCAGTAGAAAGCCAGAGTAAAAAGTCACAACAAAAAGAAAGTGGGAAACGGTTGTAAAAAAAACTGTCTAATTAAACTGAAGGGATAATGGGAATCTGGTGATTTGCTAATGGCTTATCAACAAACGTGCTATGCCAATAGGCCCATAAACTTTCTAAATATCTATTAATGGCAGAAAATTAACTTCCTTTATCAACAAGTTTAAACCTAAAGTACATCTCAAAGGTGCACTTTAAGTACACCTTTATTCTGTGTAAGAATTATCTTCCAAATAAGGAATAAGGGTGCGAGCCATCACAAAAACCTGATAACATAAGATCTGTACTAATAACATAAATATATTTGTTTGGGGTGAGTTGGAGTGAAGAATAAGGGAAAGCAAACTTAAGTTTTAACTTTGACTGGTACTGTATAAAATGTTATAAAATGTTATTAAATACACACTAGTGCATGTGGAGTAGGACATGCATTTCCTTATGCCATTAACATTATTATAAAAGAGCCAGCCTTGGCAATTGGCATCCATGATGTACATGGGTTTGTCCATCAGAGAGTGTGAGTGTATTTTATATTTAAATAAGAAACACTCACCAGCCACTTTATCAGGAACACCTTGCTAGTACCAGGTTGAGACGGTGGAAATGCACCTTAAATTTACTTTGACTTTGAATTCATTGGAGACAGTATGGGACATGAAGATATTTCCTATTTTTCTGGTCAACTTCAGTTAGTTCTTTACATCCATTTTTGCATTTCAGGCCTGCAACACATTCCAAAAATGTTTGTGTGGGGCAATTTGGGCTAGTACCGTCATACGTCAATGGTAAACCACATGGGCAAGGGATTTCTTTGCTAAGCATTTGTCAGGCACTACAATATAGTTACATTCACAAATACAACCTAACACTTACTGTGCAAAAACAAAGTCTTATATTTACCATGTCCAAAAGTGGCATCAACTTGAATCAACATGAATCTGGAGGAATCTAGGATAGATCATCATAAAGTGAAAATGTGTATTGTCGTGACACGATTGTGTCAGGCAAAGGTCACTTACAGTTATGAAATGGCAGCAATAACACAAAAATTTTTTTCTTGCATTTTTAACAAGACAAAGCAAAACAAGTCAAATTGACTGATATTCTGACAAACTGGACCAGTGTTTCAGACCACTGCTTATCAAAGATTTTGCTGGATGCTGCTTTTGTACCAAATCATGATAGTAATCACCTGTTGGCATCACTTGTTTAAAATAATCATTATTTCATAATTTACTTTATCACTAAAATGCTTCTGACCTGAGATGAAATTAAGTTCACCAGACAAAATATCAAATAAATCAAATAAAAGTTAAAGTAAATGAAAGAATGCATTTTATTTGCATTCTCCATACTGTTTGCTGTTTGTCTGATTTGGGCTTTACCTACAATACTATTATGTGAATGGGACGAGCACACCACAATAGTAACAATATGTGTGTGTGTGTGTGTGTGTGTGTGTGTGTGTGTGTGTGTGTGTGTGTGTGTGTGTGTGTGTGTGTGCACGCCTATTTTGCAGCATTTTGTTTGTGCAAGCTGTGAGAAACCCTTCCTGGGCCATCAGCATTACGAACGCAAAGGCTTGGCTTACTGTGAGACACATTACAATCGGGTAAAACTATTTGAAAGTTCATAGTATGCCTTAATGTCTAGACTTCGAATAATTTAATTTGAACATTGTTTTTACTATTATTTCTTGAATTTACCTTCTTAATTTCAGCTCTTTGGGGATGTCTGTCAACATTGCAATCACGTAATTGAAGGAGAAGGTAAAACGTTTATGATAAAATTTTATTTCTATTCACTTTTATACAAAATTTATATAATTTAAATGTAATATTCAACTAATCAAAGTGTAATACCTTATTTAAAGCACTGTTTACAAATTATAAAGTTGGTTTATAAAGTTTTCCTAACTGCTGCACTGAATGAAAATGTATATAGGGTTTAGTTAGTGTTTATACTATAGCTACAAACACACTTGTTTCATTTTGGGAATTTTTTGTTTTTGTAATCTATTTGGGGTATTTTTTTCAGTAATTTCAGCACTGAACAAAGCCTGGTGTGTCGGCTGCTTTTCCTGTTCCACCTGCAGTTCTAAGCTGACTCTGAAGTAATTGTTTTTTCATATATTTATACACATACACTCACCAGCCACTTTATTAGGTACAACTGTTAAACTGATTGTTAACCAAAATAACTTAATTAGGCAATCACATGGTAGCAACTAAATATACTTACCCCTGTAGACATGGTCAATACAACATGCTGTAAGTTAAGGCCAAGCGTCAGAATGTATAAAAAAAGGTGATTTAATTGACTTGTTTGCTGTTAGACGGGCTGGTCTGAGTATTTCAAAAACTGCTGATCTACTGCAATTTTGATGTATACCCATTTCTAGAATTTACAGAGAATGGTCTAAAAAACAGAAAATCCAGTGAGCACCAGTTCTCTAGGTGAAAGTGCTTTGTTGATACCAGAGGTTAGATTAATTCAAATAACCACTTGCTACAACCAAGGTATCCAGAAGTGCAGCAATGAAATACAGTAAACCATGAAGCTGATGAGCTACTTCAGCAGAAGCTTAGTGTGCAACTCCTGTTAGCTTAGAATAGGCAACTGAGTCTGCAAGTTGCACAGGCTCAGCAAAATTGAATAACAGAAGATGTGAAGAACATTGCCTGGTCTGATAAGTATCAATTTCTGTTGCAACAATAAGAGTGCACACTTTGTTGTTTGTTGTTTTCTCATACTTAATTGGGACCAGCACTGAACCACCACATATCAGGTACTGCTGCCTACACCATGCTGGAGGCTAGACATTTGACTGATAGACTATTAAGATAAGTAGTGACACTGAGGTATTTAAAACTCCATTAGCACTGCTGTGTCTGATCCACTCATACGAGCACAACTTTTTACCACAACTTTTATGTCACTGCAGTGCTGAGAATGATCTATCACCCAATAATACCTGATCTGTGCTGCTCGTCCTGATCGTTAGAGAACAGAGTAAAGGGGCGGACAAAGTATGTAGAAAAACAGACAGGCTAGAATAAGCAGAATACTGTATAAACTGAAATATATAAAATTCCTAAGACTTCTATACAGTACTTGATATATTTTTGTTGTATTAAATTAACTGTATTTCATTTAGTTGTACACAATAAATCCCTCTTTAAGAAACAATTATTTTTAACAGAACATGCACCAATATTATTTATTATTGAATTATTTGGCAGATAGAGACAGACAGAATGTTATTGGTTTCTGTGTTTTTTTTCTGATTTCTTTTGTGTTTCTATAATCTTACCTTATCCAATTTTTCTATGATCTTTTAATCATACAGAGATAAGTTTGTGGAACTTGATTTGAAGCCTGTATGCAAACAATGCTTTGAGAGAATGCCAGTACAGCTGAAGCACCGTTTAGCCAAACGAGAACAAGACACCAAAGACAGAAAGAAGAAGATTGCAATCTGTCTGTAATTACTCATCATTACTTGGTTAGTGAAATGTTTTCCTTTCCTTTAGAACAAAGTTTGTACAGTTTATTCAAACTGTCTTCTAACGCTGATTTTATAGAGCAACACCATTGAAAAAAAATTATGGTAAAAATCAGTGAAGTTGTTTATCTCGCCTTTTTGTAACAATTTGTGTCAGAATGTCATTTTGCTATTGGAGACCTAGCATGCTTTGCCTGTCCTGCACATAAATAATATTAATGCAATATTTTGTATGATGATATTTACTTGGGACGCACACAGCTAAATGAATTATCTGGTGTCATTATCATTGTGTTTCATTTACTATAGAATGACATCACTGTCTTTAATGTAAGTGCACAGAGACAGGTTTAAAAGAGACATAAAATCAATAGCTGCACGTTTCTAAGGGGTCATGTGTCTTGCATCCCAAGGGGTGAAGTGTGCTCGCTTCTCACTGGCTTCAGAAATACAACAGGGTATACATCAGAGACCAAGGCTTGGTCTATTATTACTGAAAATATTGAATGCAAGCTAATAAGCAGGAAATAATATAGCTAATGTAGAAATTGATTTATAAAACACAGTAAGACATTTAAATTAGAATTAAAGAAGAAAGTATAAATAAAGCTAAAATGTGTCAGTATGGCAATATACTGTATATGGAAAATTAAACAGACAGTTTGATAATATTCAAATGAATGTGGGAAATGAATTTAAAAGAAACACCATACCTAGGATGGTCAGACAGTTCTTTGCACAACCTTCAGAGTACCTTTCACTCTCATCTAAAAGCCATCAATTTAGATTAAAAATGTTTTTACCTGCGTGAAAAATGTGTGTATTTCTGCCACCTCTGGTTAAAGTTGATTGACAAATGACATTGGAAACCCAAGTTGCTGGTGTTTCTCTTTAGGAAATTATTGTTTTTACAACTTGATATAACATTTTTGTTATATTTGTTAATTATAACAGCAGTGTTTATATGTAATTAAATAAAATTTCTTGTTCTAGGAATGGCACGATTATCTTAAAGAAGTTAAGATATCATCATGCACTTCACCTATCAAGTGCAGCAAAGAATAAAAGAATGAAAAATGTCATCATTTACTAATCTGTTGTGAAAGTCATTTCAGTATCCAAGAAACTGGTAGGAAAGGTTTAGAAGCATGAGTTATATTAAACAAAACATGTATCTTTAAAATGTTTGATATAGTCTGTTTTTCACCCTGGCACAACTAGCCTTTTGACGCAGCTGAAGGTGTACTGCAAATTATTTTATACAGTGTCCAATTTCTGTTGGATTCTTCCTAAACCTTGATAAATGTCTTTGTTTCTCCATATGATGCCTGTTTGATTTTTAACTTGACAATTGCATGAATGAGTAAATGTACAGGTATAAAAACCTAGTAACTCTGCTGCGCTTGACCAGTAGTACTCGTGCGGTGGTTCATTTCCTTTTCAGGATAGATACATTATACCAGGATAGATATATTATACCAGGATAGATATATTATACCAGGATAGATATATTGTACCAGTTTTGCTGGGCAGTAAATGTACCCCACCAAGGTGTACTTTTTATACATGTACTTGACCATTGAGATTAAGCACCCTGTAAATGTGCCTTATAATGACTTATGTCAAAGCAGTATTATATCAACCTCGTGACCAAGATTTATATACACTCAGTTGAGAATTGATTAAAACACACACTGCACTCACAGAAATTAGGGAATATTTCTAAATGAGTATGAAGCGATAGAAAAGAAGCATTTGATATTATTATGCTCACCCATGACTGCCAAAACACACAGATTGTCTAGCAGTTCTTGTGGGATCCTCTTCATATTCCCTAATTTCTGTGAGCAGCATATGTAGTACCTACTTTCACTTTTCAGGAGCTCTTACAATATACACTGCTCACAAAAATTAGGGAATATTTAATTATCTGATCACTATATGTTATATATCCACACCTAGAATAATGCCTTCTAACTTCCAGAGGTGAGATCATCATTTTCATGGACATTGCTCATAAATATTGATTCACTTCTTGTGCATGCAATCCTCCTTGTTTAGTGTTTTGACATATGTATTGCCATTTTAATTTGTCTATTTAGGCTATTTTAATATAATTATTGTAAGTTGAAGACTTTGTCACCTAAAGTGGATATTGTGAAACTTTGCAAGAAACAAAATGCTGCTCTTACATTTTGCATGTTTCAGTTAATATTGAACAGAAAGATAAAAACAGTAAAGTGAAGCTCAGTAGCATGTCATTTCTAGCAACTCAAACATTCTGCCACTCCTCCCGTCCATGAGCATCCAAATCCTAAAGCTTCCACTTGGTGTAAATAAAAATCAATTGCTCAAAATATACATGTATGCAGATCATGTTTGTGTAGGAAATTCCGCACAGTGAACCAATGCACCATTACTCCTGTGTCAGAATACCTTTCCTGTAGGTCCTTGACAAAGATGTGAGAATTTTGTTTTGCATAGGCCCATGGTTCCCATGGAAACATCACTGAGTGCGCATGAGGTTTTGTTTTCTCTGAGGTGCTCTGAGATTGTCAAAATACAATTTGGACCTGTTAAATAAAATTAAAATAACACACATGCTGGTAAAATATTTATACAACATTTACTTTACATTTACTATGTATGTAGAGAAAGCCAAGATAAAAGGAGATAAAATTATAATGTATCTTGATTTCAGCCAATAAAGATTTAAAAAAATCATCTTGTTATTTTGGTTTGTAATGTAGTTTATCTTATCTCTGATTAGCCCATGACTGTTGGGTTTGGTGGGTCTTTCTGTGTGGAGTCTGCATGGGTTTACTCTGTGTCTGCATGGGTTTACTCTGGGTACTTTGGTTTACTCGCACAGTCCAAAGATGTGTGTTAGGTTAATTAATTATGCTTAACTGGCATTGACTTGAGTTGATCTGACTAGTTTTTATAAATATTGCCTTGTGTGTCACTGAAATGGGCACTGATGCTGATAGCGATGTGAAATAAACCAAATAAACAAAATAAAAAAGCACTTCACTACAATACAATTCACATAGCTCCATAACAATATATATTACTACTTCATATGAAATTATTGTGTTAATTTTGTGTGGCGGGGTTTTTTTTGTGTGGCTTTGTCAATCTGAATTTGCAGGTCTCCCCAAACGCAACAACCAAATTTACATTCCCTTGATTCTAATGCTTGCATTTTAAAAAGTACAATAAGCTTTTGCATGTTTCTGGACTGTGGGAGGAAACCAGACACCTCATAGTCCAACCATGGTGGCTTATATAGGTGTAAAGGATGGGCTTGTATACTGCCTGTGGGAGAAACTGTTAAGCATAGACTGGGTGTGGCAGCTGCTTGATATTGATATTTTTGGATTTGTTTACTGAGCTGGATAGTTGTAGATACTACGTTCTAATCACTTTTAAACTATTTCACCAATTAGCCTGAATGCGCCAGAGGAAGTGAACGGCGGTACATATTGTGAATACCTTTGTGACATGTGTACCCAAATGGCTGTAGTGGCTTGAGATAGCCATCAGTGTGGTGTGACTGAGCACCAGAAACACATATGATGTGCGTATGAAAGGCTAACCATTGAACGTTTGGCTGGATTCCCAAACTGCTGTCATACTGGGAGGTCTACATATTGTCTCTGAGTGTTTGTTTGTTTTTTTAGTTTATTTGACATCACTCTTCAGCATCGATGTGGATAAGCTGGATTGTAAGACTCTTCCTCCACGCCTACTTCACAGTATGTCTGATGCAGACTTTCAATAATGATTTACAAACAATATACCAAAGAGTAGCTTGAGAAGTCCATCAAACATGTTTTGACCTGTTTAAATAGATTTGCATTCCATAAATATCTAGTCTCACATTACACAATCTAACTTTGAAACATGTTTCGACTATTCCTCAGCTCAAGTCATTATTAATGAGTGGAACAACATCTTATTTCTGTTAAAAGCTGCCTGTAAAAACCAAGATTAGATCCAACAAAAACCAAGGTAATCAAAGGGAAAGGCATGTCTTTACCTGACATGCAGCTCCATATAAAAAATGACTGTGTGCATGTTTTCTTCAGGCAGTTATTATTAGGGTTCGCGCTGTGTGCCCGTTTCGTTCTTCGCCACAGTGCGTTATCTTACCCGGATCACTTAGTGTTGTGTTTCCGTTTTCTCTCTGTGCCATTTGTTTTAATGTACCGCGGTGATCCATTGGTTTGTTCTTTTCAGTTATGGACCCGGTTTTTCATTTCTGTTAATTAGTTTGGTTTAATGAGCCGATCGAGCACGTCTGTGCTCGCTGGCTCATTACGTTAACAACTGTTTGTCTAGCATTACGATTGAGTGGTCCCGTTGTTTGTGTGTGCTTTGGTGTTTGGTTTATTTTTATAGTCCTCGCCACTTACCCGGCAGCTGATGGCGCCCGGGGCGCGAGGTTGGAAGGCACTGTACCCAGGACCCACGGCTCAAATGGCTCGCGTTTGGGTCCACGGCCCGAGGGGTTGCCTCCAGATCTTGGCCGCTAGATGCCGTCTTTCTCTTTTCTCCCCTTTTTGTCTATTTATGTTCTTTTTGTTCAGGCTGCCTTTAGTTCTTGTTAGTTTTTTGGGCTTGTTCCCGGTATCCCAGCTCCACGAGGTGCTGCTGTTTGGCTCCTGGCATCAGAGCCGTTAACGGATCTTCTGGCGCGGAGCAATTATGGTGGTACAGCGACCCCCGTCGCTTCAGCCCGTTCGCGGACCCCTGGGACCCTGGACCTTGACTTTTCAATTCAATTCAATTCAATTTTATTTATATAGCGCTTTTTACAATGTAACATTGTCTCAAAGCAGCTTTACAGTAATACATGATCTTAAAAGGCCAATCACACGTTGAGCAAGCCTAGGGCGACAGTGGCAAGGAGAAACTCCCTAAAATGGTAGGAAGAAACCTTGGGAGGACCAAGACTCAACAGGGGACCCATAATCCATGGGCGGCCTAGATGTTAATTAAATAAACACTAAATGTTTATTAAATTATAGCAAAATTAGTTTAAAATGAATAACAAATTATTAATAAAATGTAAACTAGTAATAGATAAATATAAAATATTTAAAAATATAAATTATATTTTAAATATAAAATAAACTAAATTATAAAACACAATTAATTATAAAATGAGTCCTTAAAGGAGGTCCTATTTCATCTGAATTAATGAACACTAATGGACCAGGCTGGATGTAACACTCATCAGAGAAATGTTTAAATTATATTTTATGCAGTCTTTTATCAAATAAATGAGCCTCCTGTCAAAATAAAATGGCTGGCAAAAATGATAAAAAATGAACTTAGCATTTCACTTTACGTGTGTTTATTTTATGTGTGAAACTTGTCCAGTCTCAGAAAAACTGCCTGCACAGGTTTAAGGAGAAATGCTACAAGGCAGTTAGCAGCAGTGTAACAACAGCACATGCATACATACAGCATGGTAGTTAGGGCACTTATACAGCACATATGCAAAACCGACATAAGCAATAAAACCTATTTACAACACTAGAAAACAAAACAAAATTTTAATTTGAATGATTTTATATTTTACATAATCTTTAACAATACATACTAGGCTAAAGCCATGCATCCTTTCTGCATTTTTGATTTTCTGACACAGATTCCTTGTCTACTGAAACCCAGACTCTAATGCAAAGCGGAGCAGATTGCACTACACATACACTGTCATGCACTCTGAGAGAGACCCGGTGGAATACAGGGCCGTAATGAGCACAAACACTGACCCACTTCATGTCCTTAGCCCTTGGAAAAAAAAAATCACAGCGCATGTTCATTTAGCATGCACCTCGTGTGCAGATTTAGATGTAGACAAACACAAGGACATCAAAGCTCCGTTCCATCCTCTAGCTTTCCTGGTTTCTTAGTTTGAAGACTGTTTGTGGTCATGTGGCTAACCTTTCATCCCCTATAAGTGTATGTTTCTGAAAGCAGCATCTTCAGCTGCATTGTTTATTATTTCTGTTTAGTCCAATTGTCAGTCACATACATCAGAAGGTTTATGAAAATACTCTGTCATGCAAATCCGGTATTGTGACCAATCAGTCACACAAGCAAGATGACACCAAATATGCTACACTACATAAAGCATATCTCACTGCTTCATACTGTATATAGCCAATCAAGTTTCCTGGCTGCATTATTAGCTTGTCTTCCTACCTGTTTATGTTGTGGTCTTTGAAGTCTGTTGCATGCTCCCATTACTTATCCAGACTTACATCTTTGTTTGTAAGTGTTCTTTCTGATCAAGATCAAACAGTGCAAATAATAAGCTGTATTTATTCTGGCACAGTCTGTTACATACACACAAATGTGTGTCTTACTATCTTTGTGGACACACCGTATTGATATAATGATTACTATATATAATTATTGCTATACACTTATACCTAACCAAAGACAATCATTTGATTACTGAGTACATGATCAAGCTGAGGATCCTTGGAGCTGTGAGGCAACCAAGCTAAATGCTTGCACCACCCTCAATGCACAGTTAAAGCTACATTTAAAAGCAACAATTGTTTTTAAAAAGTATACTATTTAAGATCCAAAATTGAGGAAATGTAATACTTGCTTCTTTGCAGCTGCGTAGACTTTAGATTTAGTCATTCAGTAGAGACAGTAGAGCTGATACAATCTTAAAAGTAATTGTAGGGTGAACCCCTTGCTATGTGAATCAGTAGTGGTAGTTTGGAAGAGGTGAGAATTCTGGGCTCTCTGGTCTGCAGTCCAGTACCGTAACCTCCAAGCCACTAGTCTATTGCAATAAAGTTTTATGGAATATGGCCTGTCATCAGGTTATTAATTTGGACTGTAAGATATTGTGCAATTTAATCCATCCATGTTATAAACGACATGTGGAACTATGTGCACCGATTGTGTAAGACAGCGTTGTGTTATGCAGAATGTGCACCTGTCTGAGCTTCTTTTCCCTGTGTGTAAATTTGTTTGTGATTGTGCTCTGTTGGGTGGGTGTCAGATTCCAGCAGTACTGCTGTCACACTTCATCAATCCAGTGCTGCACACATGGCACATAGCTGCGGATCTGTGTACCACAAACACACTTATCTGTGTTACTTGCTTTGTTCAGGCACTAAACGATAACAGCCCAGCCTGCTGTTGTTTCCTCACTTCATCTTGTTCCTCCCCTTATCGCTGTAATATAACACCGCCTCTTGATTTTAAAGCACAACTGGGCCCAGCTGATCTGTTAAACCACACTCTGCCGTGCTGTGTAAAAAGTGGATAGAAACGATCTGTGGCTGGAGAGCTTCTGACAAAGCTTCTTTGATGAGTGTTTGATTCAAAGCTGCAGAAAACTGTGGTAAATGAATGCAGTTTTCCAATAACTCTGTGATTTACCTAAAATCAAGTCTGAATAAATTTAGTGGGAATTAAAAAAAAATGCTTTCATTTAATAAAACTAATAGTCCAGCCAAAATGATTTAATCATTTATGAGATTTGAATGTGTCACTAACTTTGCTATGGTCATTAAAACCCAAATTATGAACACTGACCTATTTAACTAATCGATTATTACTTAATGTATTACTTAATCAATCTACTGCAAAAAAGTTGAGCAGCCATGGTTAGCATATTTCCAAACTGCAATGTATATATCTGGTGTTTCTAGTTGGACTGGGAAACACTGAATTTAAGGGGGCACAGCTATAAAGCCCAACATTATTCATACCCATATCAAATTTTGATTTATTTTTATTTGGCCATGATGTATCTTCTGACTGCAAATTTTCATAAACATATGACGAAAGATGGTAAGATAACCTGCTGCAGGCAAACTTGTCAAAGTAAACAACATCATGAGAAAAGTGGACTAAATTAAGATTCTAGAGGAAAACCTCAGGCATTCTGTGGCAGAAAACTCAGGCTTAGGCAGGACTGGACTTTCCAACAATAAAAAGAAAATATCTCATTTTTGAAGTGACAATGTCCAAATCCCATAGAGAGTCCGTGGAAGAAGCTAAATATCAGAGTGATGGCAAGGAAACCTTCATTGCAGAGGTTAAGTGGAGCTTGTTTGCAATTATAAGAATTGTTTGTTTGCTGTAGTGATGGCAAGAATTTGTCATCCATTACTGGGTAAGGTTATTGTGGATGTGCTCTTTTTTATCTGTGTTTTACCACAGAATAAGCCTTATGGTCAAATGAGAATTCGCTACAAATCAAATTTTGATATAAATAATAATGTTGTGCTTAACATTGTTGATGAAAAAATAAATCAATCATCACAGCATTCATTTTTCTGCTTAGCTAATTAAAGTTTATTTAGTTTATCAAGTGACTAAGGATGTCCAAATTGGGGTTAGCAGTAAAGTAAAAATATTTTGTTACTTGTACTAAAAACACTGTCAATATTTTTAACCAGACAATATTCAATACTTTAGCCCACATTTACTGATAGACACTTCCAGGAACCAGAGTGAATAGGTACCTGATTGTTTTACTTGTTGTATTGTTTGATTTCACACAACCGACACATTGCAAACAGCAGTTATGCAAGACTGCAAAGATGTCTGGACGTCTGGAAGAAATCTGTTCAACCATTAAAAACTTATGCCACAAAGACAACTTTGAAAATGTAGGGACCTCACAGTAGTGCAACAGCTATAAACAGCATTTGGTCATTATCCAGGTTAGAGAGAATACACGAGTAGTGTGGAGACAAACAAAAGGAGTACTACTGCAATTGGACAGGAATATACACTTAGACTTGCAACACTTGCAAGCTGCTCTTATATATACGAACATGAAAAATAACTGGTGATATATTGCATTGTGATCCTTCTGTTATACAATGTGATATGGTATGGTACTTTTGGAAGATGTTCCACCCCAGGCAAAAGTATATATTTTCATTATTTGACCTGTGAGGCACCTCTAGTTGGTCCTTAATCATTATACAATCACTGTTCACTACATATTAAATGCCATATACAGTGCTATTAGCCTATAGGGAACAGAGTAAATTATTTGAGACACTCCCTTATACAACTTTTTTAAATTGCTGTGCAATTACACTGCAAAAACATGATGTTTAACACTTGTTAATTCTTATGCAATTACCTAATAATATGGATATCTTGCATCAAAAAGTTTTTATATGGGTAATCACAGTTGTGTTTATTGTGTTTATGAAATAATACATCATCTTATATTGTCAACTCATATGGCTAAGTTGTGCACTTTAAAGAAAATAATATTAAGTTAAAGTCAAATAGAACAAAATGTAATTAATTATTAAATGAATTAATCAATAGAATATTGTATTTGTTTGGCTGTACTAGCTGGTATCTACATTACCCGCATAGCTACTACAGAATCAGTTGAAATCAGAGTTCAGACATATTTGGATGAACCCCTGCTTTAAGACCAGGCTCATGATAAGCTAAGCTGTTAATCTTTCAAGCCATCATGTAAATTCATGGTTAGAAATAGATTAATCGATTCACTGCTGCTTCTGCTGATGGCACGTCGACTGCACAATGCATTACAGCTCAGATAATCATTGATCACTATTGACAGGAGGTTGAGCGAGACCTTCGGTAAGACTCCAGAAATATATGTGTGTCCATATGAAATACTGCAGTACACTGCACTGTAGGTGTGTGTATGAGTGTCTGTGATCCTGGAGAGTAAAGAGATTTATCCTCCCCCAGTGTGTGCCAGACATAACAGCAGGTCATTCACTGGTTCTGTGCCCCTCCTGCATGGAGCTGTTTGATTACACTAGCTCGTAATTTAAGTGCACTCTATCAAATCAATGGGCAGCACATTGAGATCTGATGTACGGAGGTAATTAGACTCTGTATTTGGTTTCATCACTCACTGCAAGACTTGAAGCAGTGTCATACTGCCTTACTGTGTGTGCGTGCGTGTATGTCTGTGTGTGCACGCTCAAAGACTCGCAAATGTGCATTCACCCGCCACGACAGGGTGATGACCTCAGAGATCTGGCTGTTGATTTCACACAGTATTGATCTGATTCTCTCTCTCTCTTTCTCTCTCTCTCTCTCTCTATCCCTTCCTTTCCCTTTCTGTCGCTGTGTGTGTGGATCATATTTATATTACATTGTGGGAGGGAAGTTTGGCTGGTCTCCATGAGGAAAACTTTTTTTACAGACGTCAGAATGTCCCCATTAGGTTAAATAGGCTAAACTTTGGGTTAGGTGTAGGTGTAACAATAATTAGCTACAGCAGAAAGTAACCATTACAGTAGTGAGACAGAGTGGTGGGGTGGGGATGGGGTGCAATGGTTACAGTGTAATATAGGCTATTGGACACTGGTTGAGGAAAATAGTGTGAACATAGTGTTTCTTACATATACAGTAAGGTGTGAAAGTTTGGGCAGCCTTGTTAATTTTCCTGATTTACCTTTATTAATCATTGATTGTTTGGATAAAAAAAATCGTTAAATATATCACAGTGATATTTAAGAAGTGAAATGAAGTTTATATGATTTACAGAAAGTGTGCAATAATTGTCTAAACAAAATTAGGCAGGTGCATAAATTTGGGCACCAAAAAAAAACTTAACATTTCGTAGATCCTCCTTTTGCAGAAATTACAGCCTCTAAACGCTTCCTATAGCTTCTAACGAGAGTCTGGATTGCAGCTGAAGGTATTTTAGACCATTCTTCTGTACAAAACATCTTTAGTTCCTTCAGGTTTGATGGTTTCCGAGCATCGGTGCCACCACAGATTTTCAATAATATTCAGGTCTGGGGACTGCGATGGCCATTCCAGAACGTTATACTTGTTCCTCTGCATGAATTCCTTAGTAGATTTTGAGCAGCGTTTAGGGTCGTTGTCTTATTGGAAGATTCAGCCCTGGCGCAGCTTCAGCTTTGTCACTGATTCCTGGACATTGGTCTCCAGAATCTACTGATATTGATTGGAATCCATGCATCCCTCAACTTTAACAAGATTCCCAGTCCCTGTACTTGCCACACAGCCCCTCGGCATGACGAAACCACCACCAAATTTTACTGTAGGTAGCAGGTGTTTTTCTTGGAGTGCTGTGTTCTTTTTCCTCCACGCATAACGGCCCTCGTTATGCCCAAATAACTACCTTAGTTTCATAAGTCCACAGCACCTTATTCCAAAATAAAGCTGGCTTGTTCAACTGTGCTTTAGCATACCTCAAGCGGCTCTGTTTGTGATGTGGGCGGAGAAAAGGCTCTTCAGAGAAGAGTCCAACAGTGCCAAATTTATGCACCTGCCTAATTTTGTTTAGACAATTCTTGCACACTTTCTGTAAATCATATAAACTTCATTTCACTTCTCACATATCACCGTGTTTGTCCCCTATATGATATATTTAACTGATTTTTTTTTTATCCAAACAATCAATGATTTATAAAAGTGAATGAGGAAAATTAGCAAGGCTGCCCAAACTTTCGCACCCCACTGTACATGACTAGAGAATATGACAGGTAGACTACATAAATGATAGAAAAGCTGCACCTCTGAGACGATAGTCCACACTAGTCTTCGGGCCAGCATCACGGTGATGAAGATGGCTAGGTGGTAGTCCATCAGATAGAAGTTCTTTAAACAAAAATACATAGATTATTACTAAAGAAGTCAATCCACAAGTTCAGTTAAAACCAATGTTATTTTTTTCCCCCAATTACATTTGGTTTCTAAGAAACCTTTTGAAACTGCTGGTAATTGCAAGTGTTTGGCAGGTGAGCAC
Organism: Parotocinclus haroldoi; assembly: GCA_034779995.1. Taxonomy (NCBI): domain Eukaryota; kingdom Metazoa; phylum Chordata; class Actinopteri; order Siluriformes; family Loricariidae; genus Parotocinclus; species Parotocinclus haroldoi. The sequence goes on along the minus strand of JAUZST010052014.1, from coordinate 1,498 downwards.
TCAATGAAGAGGATGCTAGCTGCCTCCTTTTGTGTACATGAACTCATGGGTTGCAAAGATTCAATCATTTTAATTGATAGAAAGCATTAATGCAGGTTATAATGCTCTTAGACATGTCAGCTTTGGCTTTGAGATCAAACTTACAATATTAGGTTAAATGTGTTTCGAGTGTGGGCAGCATGGTGGCTCTGTGGGTAGCATCTCACAGCAAGAAGGTCCAGGGTTCAATCCCAGGGTCTTGTCATTTGGCCCTTTCTGTATGGAGTCTGCATGTCCTACACGTGTCAGTGTGTGTATATTCCGGGTACTCTGGTTCCCTCCCACAGTCCAAAGACATGCATATTAGATTAACTGGTTTATCTAAAGTGGCCCTTTGTGTGTGACTGTATATGTGTCCTATGATGGATTCGCGCCCCGTCTAGGGTTGTTCCTGCTCTTGCGCACAGAGTTGCCAGGTGGGCACTGGCTGGCCCACAACCCAATGTGGACTAAGTGCAAGATAATGGATGGTGTTTCTAGTGGCCTTAACTCCAAAGCCATTAACAACATAATTCAATAAATTAGAACTAAAATAACAAGAACTTAAAATTGCATAGATATTATGCCGTTTTACTAGTTAAATTGTGTAACTATATATACTGCTCACAGAAATTGGGGTACATTTCATTATGGGATATATCATATTATATGATACTTTGAAGCATCCTATGTTTTGTGAACTGTATAGTACAGCCAAAATAAATATGGACCAAAAATTATACATAAATTTAAAAACACACCAAAGTAAAAATCAAAACAGAAATACCTGTTTCAATCCTAGACAGTAAAGTGTTTGATTCCTAAATACAATTAGTTTTATTTTATAGCCTACTGACACATTAAAACTTTGCAGATCTAGCATAATCAATCTATCCATGACAATTTAAGTCTACTAGTAAACTGCCAATAAAGCAAATGCTATAAACATGTTGTATTTAGTCAACTTAGAAGCTAACAGACAGACAATAAAATATGATGATGTTTTTACGCACATGCTCAATAACACTCACAGGTAACAGCATAGTGATACACAAATGTCACCATCTCATAACTGCCAGAACATTCCTAATGTTACACGTGTCAAGTATATACTTTAAGCATACCTCAAATGCGCTTAAAGTTCTATTTAGGATGTAAAATATGACCAAAACTAACCTTGGCCTCCTCACATTTGTTGTTAAACAACAAGGACAATGTGTTCAGAGAACTGAGCTCAATGCAATTTACAGTTCTAGTGAGAAAAAAGATCATGTGACAAACAGTTGCTTCTGTTTATTTGGCTTTTTTAAATGACGCCATCGGCATCAGTGGCCATTTTAGTGACACACAAAGGTATATCCATACCCAAGTTCGTCACACACTCTCACACACACACACTCTCACACACACACACTCTCACACACACACACACTCACACACACTCACACACACACACACACACTCACACACCCTCACACCC
>JAUZST010052003.1:0-24643 GCA_034779995.1 Parotocinclus haroldoi | reverse complement strand
TATATATATATTACAGTAGCATAAAAGACAGAACATTAGACTATAGTAATGTAGGGTTAATAACCATTTCAATCAGTTACCTGTTTTACAGAATGTATCACAGTCATTAAATCATTACAAACAAACCACACATCTCTAATACTGCACAGAAATGGTCAAATACATCATTATAAGAAGTCATAATGTCCCCACATTTTAAACAAACATGAATATTGGATATACACTGGCAGTTGGTATCTGTACTTCATCATTGTCTCTATATTAATCTGCAGAGATTACACAACGTAACACAAGTTTTGTTCCCAGCCTATTAGTGTTATATTCCAATTGCTTATGTCTAAAACAAATGCAAAATTGCTTACCTTCATCATAAACCTTGCTTCTGTAACCACGGCAACGAAAGTTATGCATTTTCAAAAACTGTTAAGAAGTGTGTGGTTTTCTGAGATTTACGACTGTACTGCAAATCAGTTTCACGAATCAATCCCCAAATATAGTCGCCCATCATGTTCTTGTTATATTGTCCTTGGTAACGGCGTTCAAAGTTCATAATGTCCTAGTGAAAGCGCTCACCTTGCTCCTCTGAATAAGCTCCCATGTTCTTTTTGAACTTATCAAGATGAGTATCAAGTCTATGGATTTTGAGTGACATCCTGCAGCCCATTGCAGCATAGTTCTTTATCAGAGTCTAAACCAGCTGTGCATAGTTTTCATCTTTATGATTGCCTAGGAAGCCATGAAGCACTGCAACGAAACTGTTCCAAACCACTCTCTCCTTCCTATTCAGCTTCTTGGGAAATTCACTGCACTCTATGATCTTCTTGATTTGTGGTCCGATGAAGACACCAGCTTTGATCTTTGCTTCAGACAGTTTACGGAAAAGATCTTGGAGGTAATTGAAAGCTCTCAACACCTTATCTAGAGCCCTGACATATTGTTTTATGAGCCCCAACTTGATGTGTAGTGGCAGCATCAGCACCTTGCATGGGTCCACCAGTGGCTCTCACTTTACGTTGTTCTTCCCCACAGAGAACTCTGTCCGCCGAGGCCAGTCCCGCCTGTAGTAGTGCGCTTCAGTATCCCGGCTGTCCCAAAGGCAAATAAAGCAAAGATACTTTGTAAAACCACCTTGGAGGCCCATCAGGAATTACACCATTTTGAAATCTCATAACTTCCCATACTCATCATACTTCAAGGCATCTAGCAACATCTTGACACTGGTGTATTCCTCTTTCAGGTGCACTGAGTGAGCTACAGGAAGAGACGGATACTTGTTCCCATTGTGAAGCAGAACAGCTTTGAGGTTCTTGCATGAAATGTCTATGAAGAGGTGCCACTCATTCGGGTTACAGGTGATACCTATAACTTCAAATAGACCGAATACATTGTTGCAGAAGCACAGTCCATCTTGATGACTGAAGAAGATGGAAAAAACTTGGTGACGCTTCCTCTGATCTGTGATTTGGACACTTTCATCTAATGAGTTCCATTGCTTGAGCCTTGATGTCAGAAGCTCAGCGTTGGACTTGGAGAGACCAAGGTCTCTGATCAGATTGTTGAGGTCTTTTTGGTTAGGGTAGTATGGCTTCCGTTCCTCAGCTGCATATGAAGAGAAATCAGGATCTTCAACGTCTTTCTCAGTGTCTAAAATACTGCTTTCTCCTGAAGGTGGTTGAGCTCTGTCTGGAGGAGCTGGTACAGGAAGTTCAGGGCAGTGTGGTACTGAGGTGATAGATGAAGGCTTGTCAGGATACTTTACAGGCGGTGTATTTTTGCCAGTGCGACAACTGAAAGGGCCCCCCATGCAGAAGTAGCAATTTGTTAAGTAATCAGTCGGTTCACTCCAAACTCTTGGGATAGCAAAATGCATGTCTCTCTCTTCTCCCCTGTACCAACCTATAAGCAATAAAAATAAAATTTGGATTGAGAATTTGATTTAGGCCTATTTCACACATTGACTAGTGATATGTACAATATTAACACAGTTTGAAATCTGTGTTATATATCAAACAATACTATAGATCCGTATATATTGTATTGTTTGATATATTTAACTACAACTATTACGATATGTGGTAGGACCCAAGTATGCGGGACCGAGGAATCCCACGGCGTATAATAATAATGGGGAAATAATATAAAACCAAACTAAAAAAGAAGAAAAAAGGGGCGAAAGGCTCTCTAACGCATGAAAACAAAAAAAAAGATGAAAAGATGCGCTGCAGTGTTGCATCCCAGGAGGGAGCAATGTGTGAATAAATTGCGATGAACGCCAGGGGGCTGCCCTTTATGGCCGGATAACGGGTTCGGCACTGATAGTGACCCTATAGCGGCATATGGCGGCGAGGGTCCGGAGGCAACCCCTCCGGCCACGGACCCAGGATGCGAGCTTCACGAGCCATCAGCTGCCGGGGAATGAAGGACTGTAGACGAACGTGCCAAAAGCACGATGAGGTGCTGATTTGGGACGTCTCCCAAATCGCGAGTCACGGGGGGGTCCGGAACGCGAGAAAGCGAGCATGGGCTCGAATTCGCTTATAGCTCGAGAAAGGGCGCCGATTTGGGATGCTCCCCAAATCGAGAGGCGCAGAGACGTTCCAGAACACCAGAGAGCGAGCGTGAGCTCGAGCGTGCTGTAGCGCACGAAGAAGACGCGTCTCAAATGGAGGACCGCAGCCGGCTGAAGTAAGGCTCGATTAGAGCTGGGCTGGCACGGAACAGGGAAACCTGGATCTCTCCCTAAAAAGGCTGAATACCTCCGAGGTTCCCCTTTTACACATCCATCAGCTCTAAACACCCTCTGATGTTACCAACTGAATGAGCAAACATGCAGCATGTCGAAAAAAAAAAACTCCCACTTCGGAAGAAGCAGGTGTTCGTCATCAGGTCATAAATTAAATTCTAGATATAAACCGCCTCACTGATCGCTCTGTAAGGACAATCGGCGAAGCAACTCTTCAGGGAAAAGGTAGGCATAAACAAAGGTGTGATCTGAGGACCTTATAGTTGTTAAAACTTATCAGGAGGGAGATGTTTACAGAACCAACTCTAATCAGCTGATCTAATCACTTTCAAATGGATCAGACCATTGTTGCCCACCCAACGAGTGGTCGACCAACAAATCACTTTAAAGTCAAGGAACTGTAACAGTCTGCGACATCACAATGGAACCCAGAAAATTATAACAACTAAAAGTCTCTCTTATATTTATTACAATTATAGTTCATGGAGCAGCTGTGAAGAGAGTTCTGGAGAATAATGGTGTACATGGTTGCAAGGAGAAACCCACTTTCTCTACAAAAATAATGTTTCTGCCAATCAAGGCAAACACTGCAGCATAAGAACCTTATCATATCAATTTGCCATCTGTGAAATATTGTGTTGGCAGGGTCATAGTTAGCAATTTTGTTGCTGCATCTGGGCCAGGAAGGCTTGCCACTACTAATGGAACAATGAATTTTGAATTTTACCAGAATGTGACGACATCTGTTGGTGAACTGAATAACCCATCGACATGACAGAGAGTTGCTGTTATGTCTACACAAATGGGTCAGACCAGATACTGAATGTTCACAGATATATAATATCCATTCTCCTCAATACATAAATGACTATATATTGCATATTTTTTACAATGTACAGTGATGTAGGGAGTCACAGGGGGGAGGGATGAGTAAAATATATGAAAATATAAGGACGTGCATGTCTGTGCTATTAAATATACAGCATATATTAAATTCCTAAACTTGCAAATAATTCAACTTATGATTTGACTTGGGATTTGTCGGAATGTATCCTCATTGTAATTTGGGGAGAATCTTATTATATACTAGCATAAAATACTAGTGTATTAGTGTTATTAGTGTAACTTGGCTTTATAAGATAATAAGATAATGTTATATATTATATAAAGCTGCTTTGAGACAATGCCCCATCGTAAAAAGTGTTAAATATGACTTGATTTGACTTGTATTACACAAGGACGATCAATAAATTGTTGTGATTTAGTCTATATAAGCTTGACTCGTTATACTACAGTATACAGTACATGTATTACATTAAATATTGAACTATACATCATATTCAAATGCTTAAGTGTGATGCAGTGACACAATGAAAATTAACCTGCCTATCACCCTGGTAACCCAGGTTCAAATCACAGTTATGCATTCCTAGTGAGTCAGGTAACAGACAAACATGACTGGGTTTGTCCAAGGAACAGGAGTCCTGGTGAATATTATCATATTATATTATATTATTTTATATGTTATATTATTTTCTCTTAAATCAACGATATTTCGGTAATTTTGCAATTTGCAAAATACATGAATGGCAGCATTATAACTATTTCATGCCAAGTGTTTCATGCCTGAGAGGTAAATAAAACAAAGTTTGAGAGGTTTATATTGACTTTATGTTCTTTGTATTACACCTAGGGGGCACTGTTGAAAGCAAAAACTTAAAAAGTAGGTTTTCACATGCAACCACAGTTTCTTGAATAGATGCAACATTCTTTATGACTGAAAACACCGGCATTCACTGAAGACACAGGTAGGGTCACCTAACTGCTTATTGTGTGCAGGTCTCTTATATGAAAATACTGTGACATCCACAGGCTTGCATGCATTCCTCTTAACAATCACCAGATTTCATGTCATGCTCTGGTCAAAGCTGTAAGCTGCCGTACTCCTTAATAAATTGTATAACTTGACTATTAAGACCCAATACACCGTGTGGAGATTGTGGAGAATGGCTTACGTCTAAAACGTCCTTCAGGATTGTGAAATGCTCCACACTAGACCACTGAAATACAATATGTTCCTTTCCTGGCACCAGTATGTCAGGTACGTAATTTATACATGTACATAAAGTCCTCTGTGGAAGGTGGCAGGACTATAATCTCTTGCTGTTCAGCAGGTATAAAGTGATTTTGCATGGGAAGCAATTGTAACAATTTACCCAGTCACCTACAGAGTACTGTGACAGGCACAGACCTTCCATGCTGTAGAACTAAGCATAGTTAGGAATTGTTACATGCAAGATTAGCAGTCTGTCAACTCTGTCATAAAATTTGGAAACATTAACAGACACTGCATTACTCTTTTCAGCACTGAAGGACGTTCTTTTTATTTAATGCGCAGCCATTCCTACTTTTTAGACCTGTAATACACCACAAGATTAATTAAAGCATTTACCACTTTCCGATGTTGACATTCCTTGTCACCACACTTAACGTGTGCAATTTAGTGTTTCAGATATTGATTTTTCCCACAAAAAAAATCAATACCAATAACAAAATAATACAAATTCATCTCAACACATAAACGTTTACACTGTATGATGGTCCATCCCAGATGCCAACTCTGTATGGTAGTGCTTGATATAGTTTTGTGGTTTCATGTGGTTCTATCAGCTATTGTTGAATGGTGGTTCCTGTAGTTCTGTAAGTACAGTCTGTAGTCCATATGTTTCTCTATATAATTTGTTACCACAGGTCTCTTATCACAGGATGCTGCCTAGAGAATGCTAGTGGCTTTAAATTATGGGCTGAGGGACTATTTTCAGTCCAGCTAAACCACTGTCTCTGATAAGTGTCACTGCAGTACAGAAATGGCCAGAGATATCGGTGTGTATGGTAGGTGCCACCTGTGCCTGGATGGTGGACAGTAAATCTGTGGGAGCAGCTCATGAACCTCTCTACTAGTAGTTTATGTCTGTAGCCTGTTTACCATGTGTATGTCCTTACAGAATAGCTGCCTCATACACATTTCACCATTTACAGTGCATATTATCATGGAATAATTCAAGAAATCCCAAGGAATCTGAATGTAGAAAGGGCAAGGACACTAAACCAAACACCGGCAATCTTCAAATCCCTCAGCACTGAATGAAATGTCACTTAATGCTGTATTGTGCTGAAAAAAGAAACCTTGCATTAGTCATATTCAGTGGCTCTGACTTCTCAGAGTTTGGCACCATCAGTGATGGACCATCATGCAGTGATCAGAAGAATCTGCATTCTAGATCTTTTGGAAGAAATGCACACTGTGTGCTCTGGACTAAACACAAACAGCACCATCCAGACTGTTATCAGCAGCCCAAAAACAACCCAAGAGTCTGTTATGGGTTTGTGTCAGTGCCCTTGGCAAAGGTTATTTATACTTCTGTGATCAGCATCCATGCAGAAAAGTTCAATTCAGATAGAGAAACATATGCTGCCTTCAGGACATCCATGCATTTTCAACAAGATCATGCAAAACAAGTTATGTATGGTTTTGTACTAATGGTGATACAACCATTTTTATTCTATACTTGTTCTAGTTTTTGACCGCTTAGACAGACAAAGTGGTTCTTAACTAAAGCTCACCTGCAGTAAACTATCACCAGAAAAAGTGGTTGTAGTTCTCTTATGTAGAAAACTTGCGGACAGGTATTATAAAAATGAGCCCATATGCATTGTCTAATGTAAAAGTAAGAATTGCAGTTTGGGTCCCCATGGTAATAGCACTTCATTTCTGAGAAATGTTTACTACTCACCTAACATTTAGGGTTTTTATTTAATTACATGAAACAATAACTAAAGAGTACAGAGCAGTGAACATTAAATGCTTTGTGATTTTTTAGTTTTATAATTGCAGACTTCCTGTAATTAATTACTGTTGGCAAAGTTTTTCATGGATTGAACACAGGGGTTCATTAAGAAAATGTTTGTAATATGATAAAATTACTTAAATACATGTTGCATTGCCATATCATGACTGGTTTCAAATAGTTGTATGACCTAAAATACATTTTATAGTAACTTTTAAAAGTTTTTAATCATAGAATCTATTCTGTGAATTAACTGAAGGAATTGAAATGAAATCTATTTTGTTTACTTATAGCTTATACTTTCACCAGGGGGCAGGCATTAAAGAGATTATTTTGATCTCATTGTCTGAAAGGAAGGAAAACTGAATGAAGTTCAGAATAAGATAATAAGATACTTTAGCACTTCTGAGGATTTCAGTGGTCAAAAAGAGTTGGCCAGAACCTTTATGGCCTATTGTCCAAAGGTTTGCATTTTGTCCAAAGATAACACATTTATGGTAACCTGAACTTTATGTGAAACTGTTGCATCATTACCATATGTGAAGGGTTGAAGAGAGCTGGCCAGTATTATCATACTGTATAAACTGGATGATGGAGATTTAAACCATGTAGAGGAATAAAACATAACTGACACTTAAAGGTATCCATAAACCTAGCCTGTGAGGTGCTAAAAGATTAACGGCTGCACATAAATATTGACCTCCTGCACTACAAAGTTATAGAAACTGGCAGTTGTTTCCTTCCTGTACTTTTGGAATGTCCCTATTAAGGCATTATGCTGCATAAGTGTTTCAGTAATTACTTAATCATACATTATCACACATTATTAAATACACAAACTGCACTTATTGACAAAAATAACACTCTAAATAATCCTTTATATACATGAATGTAATGATGGTATATGCAATTGACTACAATATTAGAGTGAAAGGATATGTTTAGTGGGTAAAACTGTACAGTTGAAAGGAAGCTTTAGTTAGACTGTTGGTCAGACTCATGCCTGGGCATACGATAAGTTATTGCTGATACAGTATCTCACAAAAGTGAGTACACATTTTTGTAACTACAACCCCAATTCAAATGAAGTTGGGATTTTGTGTAAAATTTGCAAATACTTTTCTAAACAACTGAATACACCACAAAAACAAGATATTTGATGGTCAAACAGATAAACTATAATATTTATTTGCAAATATTCACTCATTTTGAATTTGATGCCTGCAAAATGCTCCCAAAAACTGTGGGGGGGACGGTGGCAACAAAAGACTGAGTAAGTTGAGAAATGCTAGAGGTGTACATTTTAATTGGAAACAGGTGAGTAATTATTGGGTAGTTAAGGGAGCATCCCCAAAAGGCTCAGTTGTTCACAAGCAAGGATGGGAGGAGGTTCACCATTTTGTGAATAACTGCAAGAGCAAAAAATCCAAAAATTTAAGAACAACGTTTCTCATTGTGCACTTGCAAGGAATTTAGAAAAATGTAAAAAGGTACATACAGGTTTTGGATCAGCATATGCTGCCATCCAAGCAACGTCTTTTTTAGGGCCGTCCCTGCTTATTTCAGCAAGACAATACCAAGCCACATTCTGCCCCTGTTACAACAGAACGGCTTAGTAGTAAAAGTGCAGGTACTAGAGTGGTCTGACTGCAGTCCAGACCTATCTCCCACTGAAAATGTGTGGTTCATTATGAAGCACAAAATGCGAAAACTGAGACCCAAGACTGTTGAGCAACTGAAGTTGTATATAAAGCAAGAATGGGAAATAATTCCATCTACAAAAAAGCTTCAACAATTAGTTTCCTCACTTCGCAAATTCTTATTGAATGTTATTATGTATTATTGAAGATGATGTAACACATTAGTAAACATTCCCCTCTCCCAACTGTTTTGGAATTTTTTACACACATCAAATTCCAAATGAGTGAATATTTGCAAAATACAATAAGGTTTAATCATTTCAACATTAAATATCTTGTCTTTGTAGTGTATTTAATTGAATATAGGTTCCAAATGATTTGAAAATTATCTTATTCTGTTTTATTTATGTTTTACACAGCATCCCAACTTTATTGGTATTGGGGTTGTAATTTAATATATCTTTTAACATGTTTAAACTGAAGATATAACACTTGATATCTTGATGATACAATGTAAAGTAGTCAGTCTACAGGCACAGGCTGTGCCCTCAGAATAACTCAACTCACAGCCATTAAGGTCTAAACCACTGGCAACAAAAATTAGTACACCCCTAAATGAAAATGGCTAAATTGTGCGCAACCAGCCATTTCCCCTTCCGAGTAGCATGTGTTTCGATAGTGTTACAAGGTCTCAGGTGTGAATGGGGAGCAGATTTGTTAAATATAAAATGTAAAATGAAATGTAAAATGAAAATAGAAAATGTAGTAGTGCTGCTAGCATTGCTGTAGAGGATAAAAAGTTGGGGGCCTGTCAGTGCTCAGATCATACACTGTGGCTGCTGGTTGTGGGGAACAGTTTATTGAGGGAACCATGAATGTCAACATGTACTGTGACATAATGAAGCAGAGAATGATCCCCCCCTTCAGAATCCAACTCCCTGCAGTATTCCGACATGACTACAACCCTGAACACCCCTCCAAGCAAGTCTAAAGACCTAAATCCTATTGAGTGTCTTTGGGAGGAGTGCAAGGTCTCTAACACAAGCTCTGTGATGTCGTTATGGAGGAGTGGAAGAGGATTCCAGTGGCAACTTGTGAAGCTCTAGTGAATTCCATACCCAAGTTAGGACAATGCTGGAAAATAATTGTGGTCACAAAAAATATTGAGACTTTTTGAGATACAATTTGTATACTCTCTTTTGTTGCCAGTGGTTTAGACACTAATGGCTGTGTTTTGAGATATTTTGAGGGTACAGCAAATTTACATGCTGTTTTACATGCTGAAGCATGAGAACTGTAAATTGGTAAATTAATATTTGTAACACTATGTATTCCAAGCTGTAAACTAGAAATTGTAGATAGAACACTATGTAAAGTGCTCCTGTATGCGCACATCGAATTTGAGATATAGTTAAAATGAGCTTACAGCATGGGTAAAATAAATTCAGATAAATAGATATGTTAACTGTCCATCAAAATTTGTGGCTTGTCTAGCTTACACTTTTGAAAATCAGCATAGTGCTTAATGGTATTTCCATAATTTCTTGTGACAATATTAGATATCTTAATTTGCCCTTTCTTCTCTTATCTGCATGTTAGGTAGTGCTTCACTTTTCTATAGCATTTCTAACACAACATCCCTTGTTTTCTGTCTAGTGACTAGATAATATTTACCACTAGGAAGGATGTGCTGAATTCCATCAGATAACACTGAGATAAAATAGATCTTATTGTTCAAAGAAAATGTAAATGACTACCATATTAATATAAGACAGGTAAAAATACAAACAAAAAATATTATCAATGATAAATATTGATGCTAATGGGGAGTTTTTCTTTTTGTTTTAAAACAAGCTTTCTTTCGATTCAGACAAAAGATAGATTAATTTTGTTTTGTTAAGGTGAATATAAGAAACGTGGTACATGTTCATTTAAAATACTTGTAACTATATTCAATTATTTGTTATTGTTAGAAGATATAAACGTAGCTTCAGTGCAGTTATTTAGTCTGTAATGTAGACATTTCATGTAGCCACATTTTGATGACTAATTACTGTATTTTGCCAGTACTTTTTTAAGTGATTTATCTACCGTGACACAAACTGCTCAGAATTTAATTGCATAACGAAAGGTTTGCTGAGCGATGGTGTAAAATGTAATGGTAATAAACCTAGTGCCAGTGCCAGTGATGAAGATGTAGTTTCCAGGGCTATAGCAGCTTTTGTGGTCCCTAATGCTCCATAAACACCCTGACACTACTCAGTCAGTGTGCTTGTGCCTGGTCCGAGAATCTTAGAATGTATTTTATTAACCACAGTGAGGCAGTAAAAGCCAGCTCCCAACTGTGCCACTCTGGAAGAGGAATCTAGAAAGATCCCAAGAGTAGTGAAGGCTATGCAAAGTCAGCCCAACTTTCAGACTACAGCACATACTTGTGGCCCACTATTTGCCACCAGCAGTTCTCTCTGCTAAGCATTAACAGGTCATTTGGTGGAGTGAATGACTGTGTGAAATACTCTGGCAATGAAGGGCATGAGCTAATTTTTAAAAAATGTTCTAATTGTATCGTGATTTTCTACTGATTTTAGTTGTTGTCAACTCCCGTTAGAGCTCTGCTGCATAAATGCACTGCATATCTGGAAGACTGAAAGCTTGCAAATATCTTTTTTAAACTCATATGTTCATCACAAAACTAAATAACAGATGCCATTGATTGACTACTGTGTCACACATTATGCAATTAATCCAATGACATATAGAATATCAGAAACTATAATCATGCAGTGGGACTAATCAATAGACTCTTCTGTGGAAGATGTAAAGCTGTAAGAAGAGGCTATATTAACATAGCTAGTTCAAACAAAGTACTCACCACAATATAGTCTCTAACACGCATGTCTTTGGACTGTGGGAAAAGTTAACGTAGAACAACTTATTCTCTTTGTTATATATAGCTTAGTTAGGCATCGAAAAAGCAGCACGCAAAAATAAGCATAATCTGCTTCATAGTAAGTTAAACAATAAAGCATTTAAAAATCTCAGTGGCCCCTTCCAACCATATCCTTTGAAATTTCTACAACTAACTGTGATTGATAGCGTAAATGGTTGTTTACATTTTGTTTGTGATGCTTAAGCAGTAGCAGGGAACACAGATGATGCTAATTTGGAAGTATTTTTTAAAATGATGATTATCAAGAAGGCAAATATACTGGCTCCTGACAACCTGTGTGAGTGTGTTATTAGTAGCTTAAGCTTAATGCCTCTTTCTTTTGTATGCAAGGCATGTCTTTTTAAGTGAGGACAGACACATTTTTAAATGTAACCATTTAAATAAATATAGAAATATTTTATATAATTAAGATCCACAACCAGAAATCTTTGTAGTTATATATCATTAAATATAATTGTTGGGATATCAAAGTGGGTAGCACCACTCCCTCACAGCAAAAAGGTCCAAGGTTCAATCCCAGGGTGGAGCGGTCTGGGTCCTTTCTGTGTGGAGTCTGCATGTCCTCCCCATGTCTATGTGGGTTTATTCCTAGTACTTGATTTCCTCCAACAGTCCAAAGATATGCGTGTTAGGTTAATTGGTGTCTCTAAAATGGCCCTTATTGTGTGACTGTGTGCTTGACTGTGTGCGTGTGCCCTACGATGGATTGGTGCCCCTAGGATTCAAAGGATTGTTCCTGCGAGAGCAGCCAGAGTTGTTGGTTGGTCACCGTGACGTATCCCATGGATGGGATATCAAAGCATGTGATGTTCAGAATTTAGGCATTTATAAGGAATATTGTAATTGTTCCCAGTAAGTGGGAAACTAACAAAATTCATTACAGAGACAGAATTAATAAAATGTTACAAGTCTGATGACATCACAGACAATAAGACATTACAAAAGAGTTATGAAATGCAAATTAGGTAGTTCGTATGTAGCCATATTACATGTTTTGTATGACTATCTGCATTTAATTTGTTAATAAACATCCTGCATTTCAGGCCTGCAAAACATTCCACAAAAATTGAGAGATAATAATGAATTAAGAAAACTAAATAATTTCCAACAGGTGATGTCTACAGGTGAATGTAATAATGATTTGATACCAAAGGTGAACCTTTGTTGAGCACTAGATTACAAAGATACATTCACAAATGGCACTTAAAACTTCCTACTTAAAACTACAGTGCAAAAAAGAGGCCTTTTGCTAACAATGTCCACAAACGGTGTCTAATTTTGTGCTCGGAGGATTCTAGGATGGACCCTTACACAGTGAAAACATGTATTGTGGTCAGCCGAATCAGAACGGCTATGGAAGAGGAGGGTACAGGTACTGGGCTGGCCTGCCTGCAGGATATATGCATACAAAATATTATTTCATATAGCAATTTGAGTATTAGCAATTCAGTTCATAATAACAATTATAACCAATTAGAAATAAATGCATACTTTACATAACCCAAAATGTCTAATTTTTCATCTTAAATAAAATTCATGTTTCCATTATTTGATTTATTCATCAATTTAATGCACTCAGTAAAGATGCATGTTTCCTAATGAGTGCCCTTCTGTTCTCAAAGCACTGTTGTCAGTGTAGGCCAGGCACAGAGCAGAAGTTAATGTACTCTGTCAGCACTGGCAGCCCTGTGAGCCAAAAGCTATTAACTCTGAAAGGGAAAGGCATTTCCTTCTTGTAAATGCCATATTAAATTATTATTATTTTATTTGGTAACAGGGAAAAACCTATCAGGGCCATATTGTATGCCGAATTGGGAATTGTAACTAGAGACTAGATACTTTGAAAGGGGTAGATGGGGTAGGGACTGGGGAATGTTTTTATCAGTCGAGTCCAGAACAGTGGCCAAACAAGCCTTGAGGGCCACATATATGCATTAGTTATACATTAGTGTATACTATGGTTGAGAACTGTTGGCTTAAGTCTACTACTAAAATAAATCCCTACATGACAGAGAGATTTATGTATTAAGGAGTAATTACACCAGACAATCCAGAATCTTTTTTAAAAAAGCTAGAACAGATGTCTTGGTAGTCTGTAGTGTTGTAACTGAAGTCCATAAAAATTAACACATTGACCACACTCAGGAAGCCAATTCCCATGAGAAATTCAATAGCAATGAATATTTTATGGAGAAGCTCTTTCATGTTCTTGCGTATGTCTAGAGTGTGTATCAGATGCAATGCATTACCATGGTGGGCACGCCAATATGCAGTGGTGCACAGTTTAGATAAGCCATAAATTTGTAAATGACTGGAGTAGCTTCAACAATAAATGCACTATCCTGCTTTTTATAACAAGTTTTCTCATACAATGTAACTGTGTTTCTTTTCCAGAAATGAATTGCCAGATGCAGTATGTTGTGCATCAGTGTTTTACAGCAGTTCAGTAAAATGTTTACACTTACATTCCTTAATTAAGAATGAATTTTTAAAAAGTCAGGATTTTTAATTTTGTCTTGATAAATGCAAATCTTTTGTTATAAATTAGGGGATATTTAATTATGGGATATTTGTTTTGGAGCCTCTCCTAATTCCATTATTACACCCACTGATCATGTTATCATTTAATCTGTTCTCTAATGGTCAGGACAACATCTTACATACTGTATGGGTGGTGGATTATTCTCAGCTCTGCAGTGACACTGGCATGGTGGTTGTGGTGTATTAGTATGTGTTGTGCTGGGAATGAGTGAGTCAGAGAGAGCAGTAGTGCTGGAGTTTTTCTTAACACTTAACACTGAAAAAGAGTGAGATGATGAGCTGCTGTTTTTGTCTACAGGGTGTCACAACATGATAAATGTGTCTAATAGAATACACAGTGACTGAAAACATTGATTGAAATCACCAGCAGTACTGGAAATGTTCCAACACCCAAACAGGATCTGGTCTATGGTTTTCTTGTGGGGGCCCTGACAATTAGAGAGCAGATTAAAGGGGATAAACAAAGTATGCAGAGAAACAGATGGAAACTAAAAAGTGTATCTAAATGGTAAGTAGAACTGATAAAATGGACAATAAATATAGAAACAAGTACCTAATAAAATGGTCAGTGAGTGTGTGTCACTGTTTAGAATGATGTCAGTTAATGTAGCCAGCTGTAATACATTAATATGCAACAATTAAAATGCACAAAACTGCACAATTCCAAATTGGAAACAAGATGTGTGTACTCACTACACAGTAGGAACACATGTTTACATTTACATTTATCCATAGCAACTTTCAACTGATGCTGTCTTACAAGGTACAATCCAAGCCATTATAGGGTTCATGGAATTGATCTTTAACCCTAGATCTGCTGGTCCTGTGGGCTGTTGTGCTGTGCTGCGGGCAGCCCACATAGGCTGAGGAATTTAACTGCTTAATAGAACTTTGTCTGCTTTATCTTGTCTGCCCAACAGGCAAGCCAACAGGTTATGGCCCTAATTCAAGGCGTCTTCACAACCGTGGCATTGTGGATGAATGCTGTTTCCAGAGCTGCGAGCTGCGACGCCTGGAGATGTATTGTGCACCAGTCAAATCTGGTAAAGCGCCACGATCTGTACGAGAACAGCGACATACAGAATTTCCAAAAGCATCAAAGGTGAGGTTCAGTCAGTCCTACTCTCTCTGGTAGGCTAATTGACTACACAATGCCTGGTAAATGTTCTATACCTTCAGATGTACATAGGCATAAAGTATGAATCAAATGTCAGTTATTTTTGTTAATGGTACCATTTCTCCCTCCACACAGAAATCTGTATCTAATCATAGCCCTGCATCTTGTAAGGTAGGTGTTTTTCAATATCATTTCAAAAATATAAAATATAAGGAATAACTGAAGTTAGATTGTGTTGACTGGTTCTAGATACAGAAACCTAGGGTCAATTGAGGGTACTTCTAAATTAAAAACAAAAAAATAATACTTATTTAAAAAAGGCTAAAATTTTAAGAAACTATTTATCTAACTGTAACAACTTTTTTACCATCTCCAACCTATTACCATTGTTGCTATTGTTTTATAGTAATAGTAATTTTGGTGTCCAGCATCATTGAGAAAAATAAAGTTTTTAGGTTGACTCAAACCATGAAATTTTCTGTCTCCTCTCTTTGCCCTTGGTTAACCACCCTTCTTTAGTGCTATTTACTTGAGTCAGCTAGTTAGCATCATCTGTGATGTTTTAAGTATTTTATAGACTAGTGCTCTCTCATCTAGCATATAAGCCATAGTCATACATTTCCTTTATTGAACTTGGTGAAATTCCTCTGTTTGCTCAAGTGCTCTAAGAGCCCTTCTCAAAAAAGAAAACCATTAGCAAGAGAAATGGCTAAGTGTTTTTGTGGTAGACCAGCAGGCACTCTCTTCAGCTTGCTAAGTCTGTTGTCACCACCAATTTCTGTATCCTTACTAATGACACAGAGACTTTGGGCATACTCACACTAAGCCTGGTTGCCTTAAACCGTGCTAGAGCATGATTGTTCCCCCTCCCTATTTCCCTGCTTGTTTATACTCACACTTTTTTAATGAAATGCAGCCCTGGTTGTACTTACTATGTGGCTTTTTTCACTTTATTTCACTTTAGGCTCCCTGGCACACAGCCCTTTACTATGCCCTATAATATAAATATACTGATTATGCGGCACACTGATTTTCAGCTTCTTATGCTAAACGTTTAAGATGGGCTTGCACAGCACAGCAGACTTCATGGTTGTACTATCGATGTGTCTTTTATTTCACTTTGGGCACGCTGACACAAAGCTCTCTCAGAAATGTACTGATTATGCAATCCACTGATTTTTGGCTTCTCGTACTGCACTTATAATAGATTTGACAGATTTTTACATTAGCCAGTTGTTTTTGTTTGTTTCTCCACTGTTTCACTCCCCTCTGTCTTTGTTTTTGTTTGTTTCTCCACTGTTTCACTCCCCTTTGTCTTTCTGTCTTATATACTCTCTCTCGCCCTCTGTTTCAGGATGTTCATCAGAAGAACACAAGCCGAGGCAACACAGGGGGGAGGAACTATCGAATGTAATCAATGGTGGAAAAGAGGAACTAATGGACAGTGCCAAGCAGAGAAACAAAAAATACTTGTCTGGTGTACCTGAAGAGTGGTTCTCTAACGACAATCAAGGACAGTGAATAACCTCGATGTACATACATTCAGTACAACTTCAGAGAAATCTTGACTTTTTTAGACACTGCATCATTTCATACTGGGGAGGAAAACATGCTAAACCAACAACAACAACAAAATTGTGGCTGCTGTTAGGTATCATGGCACTGGATACTTTAATTGACCTAAACTGTTTTAGCACACCACTTCCTGATGAGTGGGATAGAGCTGGTGGGTCACTCAAGGACAGATGAAGGTTTTAATGCCATGGAAGAACCCTGCAACAGAACCTCCCACTCACGCAAATAAATACAGTGACATGACTTCTCTAATAATACAGGACTGCTATAACTAAATCTCATTAAACTTCACTCTATTAAAAAGATGATGCTGCCTATTTAGGAAAGTACACAACCTGAAGTAGAATATCTTTGGTTTAAACAGTTAGAGAGCATTCATACCGACTAAAAAGCTACAGTATTAACTTAGTATATTAACAAAACAAATCATACACTTTTGGAAGAATAGAAGTTTAATCTTTTTGCTGGACTATAAAAAACCTTACATATAGTGATTGAAATCACTGGCATTAGCGTTACTTATTATAGAGTGAGAGTTATTGCTTTTATTGAAATAACGCATCAAACTAAATGATTGGTTGAATACAAAAAAGAGCATAACAGAAGCAAGTGAACAGCATGGAGGCATTACAAGTACAACATGGTTAATAATATTGGCTCAGAAGCAAGTCAAGCTCATATAGGCTCATAATATATATGACTGAAATGTATTTACATTTAGGTCATATAGGACCCCAAGGAGCACATCACGTGAACTTTATGGGCTTCTTTAGCATTCATGACCTTGTTGGGACTAATCAGTTTGGTATAAAATTAAAACATTTTCAGAATCCAGCATATTTGTGAGATCTTCAATGTAACATAAATGTTTGTTCAGTCTCCCTTCTATAATGAATTTCAAGAACTGAAAGTACATTATAATGTTGTAGACATGTCTTCAATCAATATTCCTCTTTATATTAAGTATCTTATTTTTTACTGTCATATGTGGTATCATCATATAACATTTTAAAAACTCAACTCTATTGTACAATGGTGCTATTTTGTAGTAAAAAAAATAATGAAAAGATTTGTGAGGATGGGCAGTGCAGGGATAAAAAATATTTTTGCACAGTCCGATGGGCGCCATTTAAAAATGGATAGTTTTAAAAGGTATTTCAGTTTAGTAATGTCTGCAAGCAAATGTACCTGTGTAAGTTCTGTGACTGCATGGAGAGAAATTTGTTGTGATCCTGAAATTGCTTAACACTGTTGTTCTCAAGTGTTTAAGCTGTTTCCTGTGTGGACTCATTTAAAATTCCTATTTGAAATAACTTAAAAAACACTGTGAACTATGAGCTTCCAGTACGATTGCGGTTTTAAACATCCAAGTGTATTCTCTTTTTAACTTAATATATATGTCTTTGGCACTGACTTTTATAAGACATTATATATTTGCAGTAAAAAGGTAAATGAAAGACAATACATCGTGAGACCGTGTAATTGAGGATTTTGAGTTTTTCGCTGATCATCTGAACAACTGAGTGTGGTCACCTATTGTACCTGCTTTCTTTATTGCCTCTTTGGCAAGTGAGGTAAAGTCTATCAGCATTATTATCCTTACTATTGGCACAAAATAACTACACTTGGTCTGTAATATAATCCATGTGATGGATAAAACTTTATTCTTGTTGAACCGTTCATAAGTCTTACTCCCCAATTGATTTAATATTTTCTGTATTTTATTGTGTGAATGTTTAACTAGTATTCTTCGAATTCTCTTTTCAGTTTGCATTGAATTGTTCAAGAATATTTATTATAGCATTAAATCTTAATAAAATTGTTGGAACTATTCAAGTGGATACTGAAATGTATTTAAATTTCATAGGTAATTCAGGTAAATTTAGAAGGCATAATTAAAATTAAAATTTGGCTACATTTGATGCCTACTTTCATTGATATATGCCAGCATGGAAAGATAATAATTACGGAATGAAGATTTTATTTAATTGCTTGAACTCTGATAGAATTGAATGTCAATAGATTTTTGTTGTATTGGTTGTGTAGTTCATCTCATGTTAATATACATATTACCTACCTAACCAATACAGCAACATTTTAAGTCCTTACTGCCATACCAAAGTTTTTTTTTTTTCTGGGGAGTAGAATTGTGGCATATAATTTGTACAAACTATTTGTATTTTAGTCTTTGGTGTGTTTGGTACATGTTTAGTTACTTGATCAAATGCCCTAAGTTGGTTGGATATTATGCAACTTACCTTACAAAAAAGACATAGTAATAGAAAAACTGGCAAAATCCACAGTGCATTGTTACTGTATCACAGGATTTAACACTACTCACATCAACACATAAACTACTTGTTGATATATATAAAAAAACATCAATAGTGTACTACTCAACGTAATTTAGGAATGTCTGGAAATTTATTGCACAACACCAAATCAGAAAATGCCCAAAAACACACAGAATGTCATTGCAGACAGTATGAACGTGAGATATTTCATGGTTTACCTTGTCAACTTCACTTCATTTTATTTGCATTTCAGGTACAACACATTCCAGAAACAAGTTGGGACTGGGCAATTTAGAGCTAGTAATTAATAAATAATGATGTGATTTTAAACAGGTAATTTCATCAGGTGATTGTAATCATGATTTGCTATAGAAGAGTCTTTAATGATCAAAGATGGTCAGAGGATCTACAGTTTGTGAACAAATGAAATTTGTATTTTAACCCAATCTAATTTGGTATAAAGTAAAAACATTCTCAAAATCCAGCATTTTAATCTTCAATGTAATTCAATTAAATGAATTTCAAGAACTGAAAGTTGTATGCATTATAATGTTGTAGACATGTCTTTAATCAATATTTCTCTTTTATTAAGTATCTTATTTTTACTATAATTTTTTTTATTTTTACAATAATTGGTTATTGGTTATTATTTTTTGCACAGTCCATTTAAAAATGCATAGTTTTAATGTATTTCAGTTTAGTACTCATTTAAAATTCCTAATTGAAATAAAAAACAATGTGAACTATGAGCTTACAGTAAGTTTGAGGTTTTAACCATCCAAGTATATTCTCTTTTAAACTTAATATGTATGTCTTTGGCACTGACTTTTATATGAAATGATATATTTGCATAAAAAGGGAATGAAATACAGTACAACTTGAGAGCGTGTAATTAATGTTTGTTTTTGTTTTTAGATTTTTAATGAAATAATAGTCATAGTTGTTGGAGAAGGGGGTACAGGTTTTAGAGTGGCCTGCCTGCAGTCCTGACATGTCCCCAACAGAAAATGTGTGAAGAATTTAAAAACAAAAAATGCAATAGTGATGACCTGTACTGTTGCAAATCTGAAGACGTGTTTGCAGGAAGAATGGGACAAAATTACACTGGAAACACTAAGTCATTTGGTATCCTCTGTGTCAAAATGCATTTTGGTGTGGCGAATAGGAATGGCAATAATACATTGTGGCATTTGGCACTGGCATTTTGACATTTTCTGTCTGCTGCTCCAACTCTTTTTTGGAATGTGTTGCAGGACTGAAATGCAGGAATGGATATTTCATTTTTTGTCTGGTCAACTTCCTTTAATTTGTTAATAAACATCCGTTCTTTCAAAAGAAGTGATGACTGAGCAATGTAGGGCTAGTAATTATGTAAATAGTAATAATATATATTTATGTGATATCAAACAGGTGATTGTAATTATGATTTGGTATAAACTCAGCATCTAGGAACAAATATATAAGTTTTAAAAAAAATTTTTAAAAACAATGTTCATCGAAGAATGATTGAAAGTGATCTGGATATTTCAGTTCAATGGCAAGTTTTTTTGCATTTCTTTGTTGAAAAATGCATGGATGTCCCTAAGAATGACGTCTTGAGACAGCATATGTTGCTGTAAAATCTCAATGTAGTTTTCTGTATTAATGCTTCCATCACAGAAATGTAAATGACACAACACCATGCCATGGCAGACCCTGAGTTTTAGAATAATTATTTTTTTCTGACCACAATACATGTTCTCACTATGTGATGGTCCATCCCAGTTGCCTCCAAGCCCAGAGCAGTCAATGCTGCTTCTGGACTTGGTTATCATGAGGCTTCTCTTTTTTTCAAGTAAAGTTTCAAGTGGCATTTGTTAGTGTGACTCCTTACATGATGAGTCATTTTTTAGTTTAGGCTTACACTACTGCCATTTATGCACTGAAATTTCTTCATATTCCTTTAATCTTTAATGATATTATGCACTGTAGTGGAAGAAATCAATTTAGACATTTCTTTGAGGAACATTGCTCTTCAGACTTTTCTTGAATACTGCTTTTGCACCACATCATGATTATGCCTCTTGACATCACCTGTTTGAAATCACATTTTATGTGATTATACGATTTATGTATTTACTTATTTATAGCACATTAAAATACCCATGTTCCAACTTTTTGGATTGTGCTGCAAGCCTGAAATGCAAGCTGACCATACCATACAAAAGGAAATATACTTAAAGACTTGAGCTGTCTGATAGACAGCTCAAAATTGGCAGGTGGTTCAAGCATGATAATGACACACATAAACACAATAAAATACAACAAAACAAAACAAAAAATTGCTCATCATCATCATTTGTCACACCTTATCCTTATGTTCAATCTAATTATATGTGCTTTATTTTAAAGCAAGCTTGTCTTCACAAAACTGTTTTACTACTTCCGATGTCTGTTCCCCACTACTTAGTTCCACTGCTTATTGTTTGAGTTCTTGTGTATTGACTATTCTAGTGTATTGATAATAGTTGCTTTGACTTTTTTTTTGTTGTAAATATTAAAATTGTTGTGTCATGGCCAAAGGCTTGCAGTTAAGGTTATCAAATTACAAAAGCTGTTATGGGCAAATATTCTTCAGAAATATGGAAGAGACTTATCAAAACATACTGGTGGTTCTATTAAATATAAAATTATTAATTACTATTATGTTTTACTCATTATGATTCATTATTTAAAATTATATTAATGTTGCAATTATTAATATTATTGTTTTTTTTTAAACATGCCCTTGTTTCTTGAAAGACTGAAAGGTAATGTATAGGTTTTGATGTCAGACTGTAAAACAAATAAAGTTGATTCACTCATTAATTCTCATACATGCTTATTTCAGGTTTACAGGGAACTGGTAACACAGAAAACAAGGCCAGAACCAACCCTAAACCGGGAAAATCATTGATGGACACGTGTACAGACACACTCATTTATTCTGGGACGTCAACTGACCTAACGCATGTCTTTGGAATGTTTGAGGAAGCCTACATTAAAGTGTAGCATATGGACCATCATCTTAATCCTCCACTGATAGCGTTACACATTTTTAATAGTGGAACGTGATTTGATTACAATAATGTTCTACTTTGTACCCCAACACTGTCCATTAGTACTACCAGTGAAAGAGTTTCATTCATAAACTCTACTCTCAAGTGATACTTCTTTAAAAATAACTGTGCCAAAACAAATCACTGAGGAGAAAATGGCATTTTCAACCTTTTAAAGAAAGGTTGCAGTGACAGGACAATGCTTTTGTATGCTGTCAGCACTTTTTAATGGCTTATAGACTGGAACAACCAAGATGTTTTAAACAGATAAAATGGCCACCTGGCAAAATTTCAGCAGACACAATGGTTTATAAATGTGAAGCAGGCGGTTGGCAAGGACTTGGTCCAGCTATTCTAAATCTTATTTCATCCATCTCCTGACTACAACCAAATCAATTACTCACCCCAATTAAGCAATTTGCAGCCCAAATACTGACACATTCAGTATATCAGTTTGGCTAATACATATTTTGAAATATTAATTAGGAGAAGCAAGTCGAAAGCAGTATGCTTCCGAAACACAGGAAACAAAAGATTTAAATAACAGCCTTGTGTGTTCCTCTCCAAAGGCAGTGAAGGGTAGCTCACTAAGTGCAGGGTAGTTCACTAAGTGCATCTGAGGACACTATTCCTGGGTTTAGCCCTGAAATTGAAGCTCCAAGCCTCCACTATGTACATGCGCTCTTGTCTTTTAAACAACCTTGTGGTTAATTTCTGTGCTCTCTGACATTTCTCCACAGCCATTTTAGGGAAAAAGAAGTAGCGTTAAACTGTCAAAGTCATATTTTTACAGCTAATGGATGCCAGGAATCAGTTTCAAGACTTGCACATAGCAATGCAGTGTTCCTTATAGTGAAATGGAAATATTAAAGATAATTAATTAAACGCCTTACCATTTTCAAAAACTAAGATGTATAGAGCCTACACTGTTTAGGTAATAATATAGTGATACGGTCAAGTAGTGAAAATGCACCCTGAAATCCCATAATTTACTTATTACCTATTCTTTTAGATTTGTTAATGATTTGCAATCAAGAGTTCAGACATGAAAAGACATGTTTTTTCACGACACAATCGGATATTAACACATGTAGTAGGATAATTTTCACTCCCCATTTCCCTCTCCCCATCCCTCTTTCTTAGCAGTGGAAATTCACAGACTGCTGATCGTGGCAAGAGCATGTTGGCTCAGCTGTGAGCTTTAAGAACCCATGATGTCAGACCCATATTTTCCTTGGAGAACATCTCATCAGCTGCATTGTTCCTGGAAATCATGTACTACATGCTGGACAACAGAGAATCCAACTCCATCCCAGTTGTATGCCCCCCAATATGTTCAGCTCAGACCCCAGTTTTTTTAATAACAATGGTTCAACAAGTTTGATATAGCGATAGCTATGTTACAGAGTTTGTACAAATACCTTGAAAGGCATATAAAATACTACTAATTATTTATTATTTAATTATTTGTCATTTAATTAATTTTGTTGTATAGTTATAGTATGTATACACAAGATTTCCCAAGTACAAAGAATGGAGAAAATGGTTATTTTTATCCGAGGTACACTTCAACTGAGTGGGACAGAATCTTAAAAAAAATCCAGAAAATCACATTGTATGATTTTTAAATAATTAATTTGCTATTTATTGCATTAAATAAGTATTTGATACAAGAGAAAAATGGAATTTAATATTTGGTACAGAAATTGTGTTTGCAATTACAGAGGTCAAACGCTTCCTGTGGTTCTTGACCAAGTTTACACACAATGCAGCAAGGATTTTGGCCCACACCTCCATACAGATCTTCTCGCGATCTTTCAGGTTTCAGGGCTGTTGCTGGCTAACATTGAATTTCAGCTCCCTCCCAAGATTTTCTTTCAAGATTTTTCTGACTAGGCCACTCCAGGACCTTGAAATGCCTCTTACAGAGCCACTCGCTGTGTGTTTCAGGTCACTGCGATGCTGGAAGACCCAGCCATGACTCATCTTCAATTCTCTTACTGATGGAAGGAGGTTGTTGACCAAAATCTTATGATACAGGACCCCATCCATCCTCCCTTTAGCGCAGTACAATCCTGTCCCCTCAAATATATATACATAAACCTGTATGTATTTTTCAGCATTAATGGTGCCTTCACATATGTGCAATTTACCCATGCCATAACACATAATCACACTAACACAACCCCATACCATCAGAGATGCTGGCTTTTGAACTTTGCACTGATAACAATCTTAACTGTCTTTTTCCTCTTAGGCCGGACATCCAAGATTTTCAAACAATTTGAAATGTGGACGCGTCAGACAACAGGACACTTTTCCACTTTTCAGTCCATCTCAGATAAGCTTGAGCCCAGAGAAGCCGGTGACATTTATAGGTGGCTTTTGATTTGCATAGTAGAGTTTTAACTTGCAATTGTAGATGGAGCGATGAACTGTGTTCACTGATAATGGTTTTCTGAAGTGTTCCTGAACCTAGGTGGTAATATCCATTACAGAAAATGATGTTGGTTTTTAATGCAGTGTCGCCTGAAGAGATTGAACCTCACGGGTATTCAGTGTTGGTTTTCAGACTTGCTGCTTACTTACAGAGATTTCTTCAGATTTTAATATGTAATATTTCAGAGTATAATTAAGTATTAATTTTGTGCACAATAATAGGTTCTAGATCTGCAGCAATTTGGAAGGAGGTACAGAAAATAAATGAATTAAATTACATTTCATTTACAGTATTTAGCAGACACTCTTATCCAGAGTGACTTACAATTAATACAGTCTTATATTTTTAAGCAATTGTGGGTTAAGGGTCTTGCTCAAGGACCCAACTGTGGTAGCTTGGCAGAGGTGGGATTTGAACC